>CABHPP010144032.1:575-37759 GCA_902168425.1 Peromyscus attwateri
GTTGGTTATCTTTCTCCCAGGGTTTTGAACTACACCACTATCTTTTCTGAGTTTCCTGGATTCAGATAGCATACAATAGAACTTCCAGTCTCCAAATCACATGTGAAAATAATTTATGACAAATATTTTCAAAGATAAATATTTAGATAATTAAGAGTGCATATATCTAAACATACATTTATATATCTCCAAGTGGTTGTTTCTCTTGGAAACTCTAATGTATGCACCCATATGCACATACATAGTTGTCACACAATATATAGCAGTTGAATAAGAAAAACCTACCTTTCCTTTGAAAAAGGAAATAATTGACTGTCAAGGCTCTCCAATGTATAACAGCCATATTTATTTATGGGTAAGAAGTTGAAAGGTTTCTCATTTGAGATTTCAACAGTTTCCTGAGGTAGCCTACCCAGTGATACATATTTTTTTTTTCCTGACAGACACTCTTGGCTGCCATCTTTAATGACCAACACATGAATGGATGGGGTAAAGTTACCATTCCAGGACGACACACCTCTTATCAGGCACTTTCTACTGATACTAACTTTGGGGCCAATAAACAACAGCAACACAAAAGAAAAGATGGGGCAAGTTCTACAGACCACGGTTTTCTTTACTTATATATGCCCTGAACAATATAAACATCTCCTCATCTAAAAACAAAAATCCCTCCTCTTTTCTCCTTCTCATTCTCCTTGTTCCTCTGTATTATCTTTCTCTACTTTGAATCAAACAATTGATACCGCCACATCTTTACAGAGCATTCAACTAGTAATTCTAGGTAACTAAGCGGCAATTCTCTTTCATGCCACTATAATAATAAGTGCCCGTTTTACGTACTATAACTTCTAATCATAAAATACCTGCTAATCCAATGTCATTTGATACAAATGGTTATTTCTGGGACAGCTCACTGCTAATCTTATTTCACGTTACATAAGAATAGGGACCAATGAAATATGGTGGTTTAAGATTGGTAAAATTTTGTTTGTTTCATATGAAGTTGCGAGGAAATTGTGAAATCTAAGACCAATGAGGAAATTCTATCATCTTCAAGGTCATTTTTGTTTACCCCCATTTCCCAGCACAGGACACCATGGAAGATGGAACATCTCGCACTGAGATGATGTGCCAGTTTTACACATCACTACAAATTATATTGCCCTTAATAGAGGAATATGAGCAGCATTAGTTGCAAGACTGTCTATGAAGCAGCATACTTTGCTCCTAGGCAATCAAGTGTCTAGCCAGAAGCTAGTAGCTTTTCCAGTCATAATCTTCACTTGACCTTGAAGATGTGTTACAGAAATGTCAAAGAATGTACGAAGCTATAGATAGAACCTAAACGGATATGTGTCATTTTACTCAATATGTATATACCTATAATAAAATTTAATCAATGAATTATGCATATTAGAGATTATAAATGATATCTAATCAATGATGATAGAATTTTGTAATATGATTGCCTATCATTGCTAATCTCTACTATGTCTAACTTAACTGTCAAAATATCTTGTAGCTTTACATTTTCCCTAAATTTTCTTATAGCTTCCATTCTGCAATTGCCAATGGCCAGCACCACTACTTTTGTGGTTAAGGGTAGGTAAATTAAGGATGACTTAACCACAAGTTCCATGAAATTGTAGCAGTTGCTCTGATAATGAGCAGAATCCAAAATAAATAGAGTGAATGCATTAGATAAAGAGATCACTCAGCATCAGGTCAGGAAGGACCAGGATGGTGTGAACTTTACTGTGCTATTCAGAATAGCAAATCATTTAAAATGTATGAATTATTTTTGCAGTTTTTCATTTTATATTTCCAGATTGCTGCTGACTATGGATAATTAGAATGACAAGGAGCAGAAGCAGCATTTTGGCTGGGGATTGGGGACTATAATTGCAGTGCAAAGAATAAAGGACAATGCATATTAGAGTAATATCTAGAGAAAAAATAAACATTAATATTTCAGGTAGAGGCAAAATTAATGCAAAAATAAATAAAAATATTGTTAAAATGAATATAACTTCAAAGATTATATACAAAATATATATGTACAATTTAACTTGCAGTTACATAATTTTTTACATATTTCTTAGTTTGGAATCAAGAATTCTGACCAGTCCCAGACCAGACTGTAAAAGGAACAGGGTAGAGTTAACATGGATGGAGTGATATTATCATAGATTTTAGATGAAAAGAGAATGCTTATCTTTAGAAAAGGCAACTTCAGTTGTCCCTGAGATGGAGACAATGATCCACATTATATAAAGAAAAATCACTGCTGCTTTTTTTCTGGGGCTGCCAGGTACAGTGACAAGTGCTCTGAAAATTTTGTCAGCAATGTTGACATTATTGAAATCTGTGCTAAAATCAAAGAGTTCCAGGTTGCCATGATCTGCTGTTTCTAGTGAGAATGCAGGATGCAGTGAACAGTCAGGGTGCAGTGAGCAGCCAGGGTGCAGTGAGCAGCCAGGGTGCAGTGAGCAGCCAGGGAGCAGTGAGCAGCCAGGGAGCAGTGAGCAAGTCAGGGTGCAGTGAGCAGTCAGCGTGCAGTTGGCAGTCAGGGTGCAGTGAGCAGCCAGGGTGCAGTGAGCAGTCAGGGTGCAGTGAGCAGTCAGGGTGTAGTGAGCAGCCAGAGTGTAGTGAGCAGCCAGAGTGTAGTGAGCAGTCAGGGTGCAGTGAGCAGTCAGGGTGCAGTGAGCCGCCAGAGTGTAGTGAGCAGTCAGGGTGCAGTGAGCAGGCAGGGTGCAGTGAGCAGGCAGGGTCCAGTGAGCAGTCAGGGTGCAGTGAGCAGTCAGGATGTAGCAAATAGTCAGGCACTGTGAGCAGTCATGATCAGTTAATTTTTAGTCAGGCAATGACTTTCTATAATGTGTGAAGACTTCATCCAGTTGACTGAGGAATTAAGAAATAGCACTGTTCCAAACAAGAAGGTTTGGAATAACCTTTAACCTCTCTCAAGGTTAAAGCAAAGCAATCCTATGTGCATTTCTGTCTTGCTGTCCTACCTTGCAGACTTCAGAATTAAGTTATAGTATCCACTTGTACTTGAATATCCAGTCTTGCAGCCATCTCCAAGCTCCAGACTTGCCAACCTTGACTATTGCTCAACTTAATATCCCCAAATAAATGTCTTTCTACTTCTTTCAGTCCCTCTGTCTGTCCTTCTATCTCTCTCTTTCTCTGTGAGTCTGTCTCTTTCTCTCAATCTCTCTGTCCTTCTGTCTTACTCTGTGGATTCTTTTCTTTCTCTCATTCAGTTCCTCTTTCTGTTTCTCCTTCTCTGTGAGTCTCTTTGTCTCTGACTTTCTTTTTTGTTCACTTTTTAAAGATTTTTTTAAATTTTATTTCATTAACATATTTTTCATTTATTTTACACACCAACCTGTAGGAGACTGTAGGAGTCCAGATCCTACCTGTCCCACCTTTTCTAGGATTCTTAGGTGGAGAGAAGGATGAGAAAACGTCAGATAGAAAAAGAGACATAGCTGGCGAGAAGAAAGAAACAGAGGATAGCTTCGGGAGGGCCTGGGTCAATACCCAGTGTCCTTGAAGGTTTATTCAAAAGGCTTTTTATAACATGCCAAGGGGAGAGGCAAAAGACTCCCCCACCCCCACCCCCCGCAAGATCAAAGCACACCGCACAGCCAAGTGTAGACCCTTTCCAAACATCTGGTAAACACACCCGTGATCAAATCATCTCCTTATGCAGCTCTGCTGGGTAAAGCAAGCTCAGATTCTCTGACCCTGAGTACGTTCTCACTAGGAAACCTCTGTGGGCTCTCACAGCAATCATAGTTTCCCCTCCCATTCCCCCAGTCCCAGCCTCCCATCTACTCTTCTCCCCATCCACTCCTCCTCCCTCTCCATTCAGAAAGGGGCAGGCCTCCTATGTGCTTGAACAAACCACAGGGCCCATTCCTTCTCTAGTCTTCTCCCAGAGTTCCAGAGGAGATGATACCAGCAGCGTATTAATTAATCTGAGGGATTCTCAAATAAATCTACATACATGAAACTTTTTAGTCCATTCAGTTTACTCTTCTAAGTCAAAATCTTTTTACAAAGCTTCAATTCTGTTCTCATATTTAGCTCCTCTCTGTCCCTTCCTCTCTTGTCCTCTCCTTGTTCTATCTAAGTTACTTCCATCTTTGTTCCCCTCCTCTCTCCCCAGTCCAGTTTAAATACACATACAATCCATAATTCCCTGGCTCCTCTGCTTTCTGGTTGGGCAGGGCAAGTCTGCTTAGTAGCTAGGAAGCCTACGACATAGCTTGATGCACCTGGTAATGTGAAAGCCGTTTTGTTCTGAGTTAATTGTTAAAGGGGAAGACTAGTAGGTGGTCTGGAATGTTTATCGGTCTGCAGTCTGTCCTTGGAATTGAGAAATAGCTCAGATCAAATGCTTTTGTCTGGGGAAGGCCCTGGCCCTGGTTACTTGCTAATGGAGATAATTACAGAAGGCAGATATCTGAATCTAATGCTAGCAATGGGAAACAAAAGCCTGGAAAAAGGAAGTCTTGCCTGTGTCACACTAGGAGAAGTATCCAAATACCTCAGTTGTATGGGGGAAATAGTGCCCAATGAATGATCAAATACACTATTCTAGGAATGGAAAAGCTACAATAGCACATGAGAAATTCATAGCAGGAAATAGCTAATATTCAAAAGCCACTATCACCAAGACTCCTTAAGATTTGGTGTTATCCTTTGGAAAAGCTCTTGGCTTCTTCCAGGTATTAGCTCTTGCTGTAGTCAGCTAAATGCCTACTTCATATTTCTGTGGCTTGCAGCATCACATCAAGTTGAGGTAGGACCAAACTCCTCCCCTTGTGTTAAGGCTAGGCAAAGTAATCCAGCATGGGGAACAGGTTCCCAAAAGCCAGCTAGGGGCCAGGAACAGGTCCTGATCTCACTGCTAAGAGCCTTACAAACAGACCAAGCTACACAACTGTCACACACATGCAGAGGGACTAGGTTGGTCCCATTCAGGCTCCCTAACTGCTGGTCCAGAGTCCAAGTGCTCCTACAATCTCAGGTCAGCTGTCACTGTGGGTTATCCTGTCTTGACCTTGAGCCTCATGGCTCATACAATGCCTCTTCCCTTTCTTTAGGAGGACTCCAGAAGGTCTTAACTGGGGTCATCCTTGTACATTCCTGAGAGTTTCCCTGGTTCCAGGTTTCTCCCTAACCCCAAAAATGCTCCCCCATAAAGAAATCTCTTTAGTTACTCTCCCCTTCTGTCCCTATGCCAACCCACCTCTTGTCCCAGCCAGCCCAACCAACTCCCTCAAGATCCCATTACTCTATGTTCCCCACCCCCACCCTCATTTACCAAGGGGATTCTTCTATTTCCTCTTCCCAGGGAAATCCATTAATCTCTTTTAGGGCCCTCTTTGTTATCTAGCCTCTCTGGGGTTATGGATCGTAAATTGCTTATCCTGTACTTTATTCCTAATATTCACATATGAGTGAGTACATACCATGTTTGCCCTTCTGGGTCTGGGTTACCTGACTCAGAATAATTTTTTTCTAGTACCATTCACTTGGCTGCAAATTTCATGATGTCATTGTTTTTTAATGCTGATTAAGTACTCCATAGTGTATATGTACCACATTTTCTTTATCCATTCTTAGATTGAGGAGTGTCTAAGTTGTTTCTAGGTCCTGGCTATTATGAATAATGCTGCTATGAACATAGTTGAGCAAGTGTCCTTGTGGTATGATTGAGTATCCTTTGGGTATATGCCCAAGATTGGTATAGCTGGGTCCTGAGGTAGATTGATTCTCATTTTTCTGAGAAACCACCTTATTGATTTTCAAAAGCTGTACAAGTTTGCACTCCCACCAACAGTTGAGGAGTGTTCTCCTTACTCTACATCCTCTCCAACATAAGCTGTCATCAGTGTTTTTGATCTTAATCTTTCTGACAGGTGTAAGATGGTATCTCAGAGTCTTTGATCTTCATTTCACTGATGACTAAGAATGTTGAATAATTCTTTAAGTATATTTTGGCCATTTGAGATTCGTCCATTGAGAATTCTCTTTAAATCTGTATCCCATGTTTTGAATTGAGTTATTTGGTATTTTGATGTCTAGTTTCTTGAGTTCTTTATATATTTTGGAAATCAGCCCTCTGTCAGATGTGGGGTTAGTGAAGTTTTTTTCCCCATTCTGTAGGCTGCTGTTTAGTCTTTTTTTTTTTTTTTTTTTTTTTCGAGACAGGGTTTCTCTGTGTAGCTTTGCGCTTTCCCTGGAACTCACTTGGTAGCCCAGGCTGGCCTCGAACTCACAGAGATCTGCCTGGCTCTGCCTCTCGAGTGCTGGGATTAAAGGCATGTGCCACCACCGCCTGGCTTGCTGTTTTGTCTTATTGACAGTGTCCTTTGCCTTACAGAAACTTTTCAGTTTCAGGTGGTCCCATTGATTAATTGTCAATCTTAGTGTCTGTGCTACTGGTGTTATATTCAGGGAGTAGTCTCCTGTGCCAATGTGTTCAAGGCTACTTCCCATTTTCTCTTCTATCAGGTTCAGTGTAGCTGGATTTATGTTGAGGTCTTTGATCAACTTGGACTTGAGTTCTGTGCTGGGTGATAGATATGGATTCATTTGCATTCTTCTACATGCTGACATCCAGTTATGCCAGGACCATTTGTTGAAGATGGTTTATTTTTTCCATTGTATACTTTTGGCTTCTTTGTCAAAAACCAGGTGTTAATAGGTATGTGAATTTATGGCAAGGTCTTCAATTCGATTCTGTTGATCCACATGTCTGTTTTTATGCTGATACCAATCTGTTTTTATTACTATAGCTTTATAGTAGGGCTTGAAGTCAGGGATGGTAATGCCTCTGGAAGTTCCTTTTTTGTACAGGATTATTTTAGGTATCCTGGGTTTTTATTTTTCCATGTGAAGTTGAGTACCTTTTAAGGTCTGTGAAGAATTGTGTTGGGATTTTGATGGAGATTGAATTGAATCTGTAGATTGCTTTTGGCAAGATTGCCATTTTTACATTAATCCTACCTATCCATGCCCATGGGAGATCTTTCCACTTTCTGATATCTTCTTCAATTTCTTTCTTCAAAGACTTAAAGTTCTTGTTATACAGGTCTTTCACTTGTTTGGTTGGAGTTATCCCAAGATATTTTATATTATTTGTGGCTGTTGTAAAGGGTGTTGTTTCTCTGATTTCTTTCTCAGCCCATTTATCATTTGTATATAGGAGGGCTACTGAATTTTTTGTTATTCTTGTATCCGGCCACCTTATTTAAAGTGTTTATCAGCTGTAGTCATTCCCTGGTAGAATTTTGGGGGTCAGTTATGTATACAATAATATCATCTGCAAATAGCACCAGTTTTACTTCTTCCTTTCCAATTTGTATCCCCTTGATCTCCTTTTGTTTTCTTATTGCTCTAGGTAGAACTTCAAGTACTATATTGAATAGATATGGAGAGAGTGGATAGCTTGTCTTGTTCTTGATTTTAGTGGAATTGCTTTGAGTTTCTTTCAATTTAATTTGATGTTGGCTATTGGCATTTTGTGTATTGCTTTTATTATGTCTAGGTATTTTCTTTGTTCCCTGATCTCTCCAAGGCCTTTAACGTGAAGGGCTGTTGAATTTGGGCAAAATTTTATTTCAGTTTGTTTATATGGTGGATTGCATTGACAGATTTTAGTGTGTTGAACCATCCTTGCATCTCTGGGATAAAGCCTACATGATCCTTTTTAATGTGTCCTTGGATTTGGTTTGCCAGTATTTTACTGAGTATTTTTGCATCAATGTTCATGAGGAAGATTAGTCTGAATTCTTTTTCTTTGTTACATCTTTGTGTGGTTTATGTATCAGGACAACTGTAGCCTCATAAAAAGAACTTGGCGATATTTCTTCTGTGTCTACTGTGTGGAACAATTTGAGGAATATTGGTATTAGCTCTTCTTTGAAATTCTGGTAGAATTTATCACTGAAACCATCTGGCCCTGGGCTTTTTTTTTGGGGGGGGAGACTTTTAATGACTGCTTCTATTTCCTTAGGGGTTATAGGTCTATTTAAATTGTTGATCTGGTCTTGATTCCTTTTAGGTATTCGGTACCTATCCAGAAAATTGTCTGTTTCTTTTAGATTTTCCAATTTTGTGGAGTACAGGTTTTTGAAAGATGACCTAATGACTCTCTGGATTTCCTCATTGTCTGTTATTATGTCCCCCTTTTCATTTCTGATTTTGTTAATTTGGATAGTCACTCTCTGGCTTCTAGTTAGTTTGGATCAGGATTTGTCTATCTTGTTGATTTTCTCAAAGAACCAACTCTTTGTTTCATTGATTCTTTGTATTGTTCTCTTTGTTTCTATTTTGTTGATTTCAGCCTTGAGTTTGATTATTTCCTGTCCTCTACTACTCCTGGGTGAGATTGCTTCTCTTTTCTTCTAGAGCTTTCCAGTGTGCTGTTAAGTCTCTAGTTTGAGATTTCTACAAATTCTTTATATATGCATTTAGTGCTGTGAACTGTTCCCTTAGCATTGTTTTCATAGTGTTCCCTAAGTTTGGATATGTTGTGCATTCATTTTCATTGAAATCTAAGACGTCTTTAGTTGCTTTCTTTATTTCTTCCTTAACCCAATAATTCAGTTCAGAGTTGTTCAGTTTCGATGAGTTTGTAGGCTTTCTGTAGTTTGTTGTGTTGTTGAATTCTAACTTTAACCCATAGCGATCTAATAGGATACAGGAGTTATTCTAATTATTTTATATCTGTTGGGATTTGCTTTGTTTCTGAGTATGTGGTCAGTTTTAGAGAAGTTTCCATGAGGTGCTGAGAAGAAGGTATATTCTTCTGTGTTTTGGTGAAATGTTCATTTGATGTTTATTAGGTCTATTTGAGTCATAACATCTGTTAGTTCCCTTATTTCTTTGTTAAGTTTCTGTCTGGCAGACCTGTCCATTGTTGAGAGTGGGATGTTGAAGTTTCCCACTCTTAGTATGTGGGGTTTGATGTGTAATTTAAGCTTTAGTAATGTTTCTTTTACAAATGTAGGTGCCCCTATATTTGGGGCATAAATGTGCAGAATTGAGACTTCATCTTCATGGATTTTTCATGTGATGAATATGAAATGACCTTCTCCATCACTTTTGATTAATTTTAGTTTGAAGTCTATTTCGTTAAATATTAAGATAGCTACATCAGCTTGCTTCTTAGGTCCATTTGATTGGAAAAATCTTCTCTCAACCCTTTACCTGAGGTAAAGCCTGTCTTTGATGTTGAGGTGTGTTTCTTGTATGCAGCAGAAGGATGGGTCCTGTTTTTGTATCCATTCTGTAGCTGCATCTTTTTTTTTTTTTATAGGAGCATCAAATCCACTGATATTAATGACCAGTGATTGTTAATTCTTGTTATTTTTTGTTTTGTTTTGTTGTTGTTGGTAGTAGTATGTGTGTGTTTCCCTTCTTTGGGTTTTGCTGGTGTGAAGTTATCTATTGCCTGCATTTTTGTGGGTACAGCTAACTTCCTTGTGTTGGAGTTTTCTTTCTAGTACTTTATGTAGGTCTTGATTTGTGGATGGGTGTTGTTTAAATTTGGTTTTGTCATGGGATATCTTGCTTTCTCCATCTAATGTGATAGAAATTTTTGCTGAGTATTGTTGTCTTTGCTGGCATCCATGGTCTCTTAGTGTCTGCAAAATGTCTGTCCAGAACCTTCTGGCTTTTAGAGTTTCCATTGAGAAGTTGGGTGTTATTCTAATAGGTCTACCTTTCTATGTTACTTAGCCTTTTTCCTTTACAGCTCTTAATATCTTTTATTATTGTGTGTGCTTAATGTTTTGATTATTTGTGGTAAGGGACATTTTTTTTTCTAGTCCAGTCTATTTGGTGTTCTGTAAGCTTGTACCTTCATAGGCATGTCCTTCTTTAGGTTGGGAAAGTTTTCTTCTATGATTTTGTTGAATATAGTTTCTGTGCCTTTGAGCTGGAATTCTCTTTTTTCTATCCCTATTATTCTTAGGTTTGGTCTTTTCATGATGTCTCAGATTTCCTGGATAATTTGTGTTAAGAATTTTTTGGATTTAACATTTTGTGTGACTGATGAATCTATTTCCTCTATTATATCTTCAAAGCCTGAGATTCTTTCTTCCACCTCTTGTATTCTGTTGGTTATGCTTGCATCTATAGTTCATGTTTACTTACCTAGATTTTTCATTTCCAGCATTCCCTCAGTTTATATTTTCTTTATTGTCTCTCTTTCAATTTTCAAGTCTTTAACTGTTCCCTTCACCTGTTTGATTGTTCTTTTTTTTCTTGGCTTCCTTTAAGGGATTTATTCATTCTTCCTTTTTTTGTTTGTCTTTTCCTTAATTTCTTTAAGGGAATTTTTCATTTCCTCTTTAAAGGCCTCTACAATTTTCATAAAGTTATTTTTAAGGTTATTTTCTTCTGTTTCACCTGCATTGGGATGTTCAGGTCTTGCTCTTGTAGAACCAATTGGTTCTAGTGGTGCCATATTGCCCTTTATGTTGTTGAATATATTCGTACACTGGCATTTACCCATCTGTTCTTCCAACTGGTGTAGGTGGTGCTTGTGCCTATAGGGGCTGCTATTCTTCCTATTTTTGTGAGTGGTGCTTGTACCTATAGGGTCTACTGATGTTCCAGAGAGGGTTGTCTGTGAGGAGGATGCTGGGGTAGGTGTGGTTAGGTGGTGGAGTAGGTCTTATGGGAACAGAGTCCAGTGGGTGGCAGTTGTGGTGGTACAACCTGCCTTCAGGTCTCTTACCTTCTGGCCAGCTGCTGGGGTCTATACCAGAGCAGTGGGGTTCCATCAGAGTTGGTACATGGTCCAACTGCCTTGCTGGGGCTGAGATGGGGCGGGGAGGAACACAGGATGTGCTGTGGGGTTTAGGGCCTAGAGATTGGGGCAGTTTAGCTGGGAGACCAGCCACTCACCTTTTCTTCCAACTGGTGTAGGTGGTGCTTGTACCTATAGGGGCTGCTGATGTTGTTGTGGATGGTTGGCAAAGGGGAGGATGATGAGGTTGGTGGGTTTGGGTGACAGAGTGGGTCTTGTGGGAATAGAATCCAGTGGGTGACGCCAGTGCTGACCACAGGTCTTTCACCTGCTCTGTCCATTTTTTTCTATATCAGTTTTAGTCTATATTTCTAGATAACCATGATTATATTAAAAAATAAAAAATAAAGAAATTCTGGATGAATTAAATGGGTATGTGCAAAATACGCAATTATAAAAACATACTGGTTGATATATAATAAGAGTCAGTTTGTCTTCACAAATATGAGCAATCATAATCATAAAAACAAATTCATTTGACTACAGAAAAAGGAAAATATACCTCACATAAGTAATCACCACAAGCATCAAAACGTTAATGAAAAGTAGACAAAAATTAATAATATAGAATGATCAATATATTTAATATGCTAAGAATTATAAATTAATAAGTAAAAGGTACAACAGATTAGTGAAAAGAAATCATGGGGTATAGAAATAGGCATCATATATATAAAGATAAATCAGTAGTAAAGATATAAAGCTTACTCACCTGCAAACCCACTGTGTGAGCTGTGGTATTCTTGATATACACTTTGCCTATGATTTAAATGAATGGCAACTTTCTAAAAAGCTGCTTGTTAACATGCATAGAGGACCAATGACATGATAAGTTCACTTTTAGAAATATGTCTTATGGAAAGAAATCAAGATGTAGCAAAGACCTAGGTAAACTGAGACATTCATGGCATTTCTAACAGTAGAAAACTGGAATCAACTTGAAAAAATGGACATGGGTATTGTTAAATAAATCATTACAATTTCTAGCAAGGGCAAGTTATAAAATTATTAAAAATCATGCCTTGAGGAATATAAAATATTAGAGAAAAGTAGCAAAAAATAGTATTAATTGAATTCTCTCCCTAAAATATGAATCTGCTTTGGTCAGGAATGTGATTTATATTACCACATTAAATTGCCACTTGCTTCAAAATTTCACTGAAGGATCAAGACTGAGTAATAATTTATTTCAATGTTGCAAACCCACAAAGAGAACAACAAAATCCCAACTCTGTGTAGTCAGAAATATACAGTTCTCATGTTCAACTAAAGCATTTTCTCTATATTTTTGATGCATGTAGCTTAGATTTTTCTGGCTTATCATGTAGTACAGAGGCCACAGCCTCTAGTATAGTGTGATGGAAACTTATCACTAGAATTGTTTTTAAGAGTGCCTCCCAAATAAATGTTCTGCTTGATTTTTGCACAGTCATGGTGGTTTGATTTTCCTTACTCTCTGGGGAGGAAAGCCAATGTGCCCTTTTCCTCTTCTTGAATACCCACTATGAGTTAAAGACAGAGAGGAGCCGCAGGACTGGTAGTATCTGAAAAAGAGGGAGAGAGTTCAGAGCACAGCTGCTCCACAGCACCTCAGACTTAGATAACTGCCTCAGGTCTGTGCTGTAATCATTCACTCCACCTACAGTCTTGGAATTCTTGATGCCCAGTTGGGAACTTAAAGGTCAAATCCTCTAAGCTCATACACATAGAAGCCTAGTGAGCTTAGGTGCTGAGTGGAACATTCTGGGGGTGAATGGGCTTGGGTTGGTTGTAGTTCCACAACAGAACTTAATGAACAAAAATTAATATGATGTTCCTAGTTTTCGTTCTCACCCCAGTCTTCACACTCAGTCAACGCCGTGCAAGCAGCCACAGAGTGCAACAGTGAGCAGACACAGAAGAGGAAGCAGAGAGCCTGGCAGTTTGTATAAACGCCCAAGGCCTTTCCCCCTTAACTGTGTTCTGTTACTGTATGAGCAGGCTAGGACTCACTTAGCCAGTTGTCAAATACGGATTATTATCGCTGGATAGCAGTCACTCTGTTCCACACTGCGTGCATATAGTAGTTAATACAACAAACTTTAGCCCTGCGTTCTGTTCATGGGCACTCACTCTGGTTTGTGTGAGAAACGAGTAAGTGTGTGGAAATGGAGGTCTGAGATAACTTGGGAGCAGTACCCAGGACCTGGGGGCTATGCTCAGTCACCAGGACGTCTTTGTCACAGCAGTAGGAATGAGTCACCTCAGTGGAGCCTATTTATGGGACACAGAGATATTCCCATGATCACAATACCCCTCCAGCTGCGTGTGACAGAGAGCCCAAACAGGCAAAACTCAAACAGCGAACAATCCTGCAGCCCGCTACAGGATTCTGGTGAAGGTAGCTGGGTCTGCAGAGGTGGCCTTGAAAGGGAGAGCTTTGACATGTGTAGATTTAGAACTATCAGAATTCAGCGACAGGGTGAGAGAAGGAGAAAATGCCGTCTAAGCTTTTGAGTTTTGTTCCTCAGAGGACTGTGTAGATTGTCATGTTAAAAAGAAAAACAAGCAAAGGAAACAGAACAAAACGAACAACAACAGCAACAACAACAACAAACAAGGATTGCCGAAGGAACAAAATGCTAGGCTAGGTAAGAGTTCACGGGAACGGCGTACAATGAGCCAACTGCGCATGTGTGGAAGTTCATTGACTGTGACGTCCAGAAGTAACCCTGGAGATAATATGTGAGAATATAGTCAGAGAGCTGGTGTCTAAAAACAGAGGAACACGGAGGTTAGGCATGCTCAGATGCTAAGTCGCTGGACTTGGGGTTACCCTTGCCTTCTCCCTAAATGCTTACAAGAATAAGGCCTCTTCAGCTTAGCAGAGATCAGTTCCCTCCGTCCTTGTTCTGACCCCAACAGGAGAACAATACGTAAACATCTCCTCTCAAGCGGTGCTATCTATTCTGTTCTTCAGATTCCTTCTGCACTTGGTCTATCTGCTTCAAAACCTGCAGAAATACTTTACCAACTTCCCTTACTAAGAAGTATCTATACATTTTACTGATACTTTCAAAGTATGTATATATATATATGTATATATATTAATATTTATCCTTTTTAAATGTAAAAACATTTTATGTACAACTGCAGGAGAAATAATACACAGACAGCTTGAACATAAAGACAGGTTATAATTCAAAAGTCCAGGGTTATTTTAAACAGTAAAATATTTTCTCTGTAGAAAATAGTAAAAATGATAACATTTCTTAATAAGCCCTTTTAAGCCAAATGATAGCTGAATTATACATATAAATAGTGATTAGATTCTGGGATACAGAAGAGATCTATCTTCATCTGTTCAGAGAGCTATGTTTTACTTAAGTTGTATAAGTGAGATTCCTATTCATCTTCCCCTTCTATATATATATATATATATATATATATATATATATATATATATAAATTTAAGCATCTGAGGTGTTGCCATGCAGCACAAAGTATTATCTATTTTGCCCTTCCTCCTACTGAGAGGCAGGCTCTCTAACCAGGCCCTGGATCCTCACCTGTCTTCAGAGACCTCCATCAAACATATCACTTCTTTCCTGTACCTTCAAGTTCTTCTCTGTACTCTAGTGTTTAAATGTGTTCTGTGTGTATTCCTCAAAAGCAAGTGAGTTAAAAATAAATACCTCCCACCATTCATGCTGCAAACTCGAGCGACTGATATTTTCGTTGCCTTTCTAGCTGTGGTTCTGCCCAGTAACAGATCTTCCCTCACCTGTGCACCTACCAATTCCCTAAATGTGTTTGCAATGTCACCCCTAATATTGTTCCAAGATTCACTGGGCACTTACCTCACTTGACATCTCTAAACCAACTCATATCTCTTCACTCATCCACTTCCTTGGCTTCAGTTCTATTAATATGCTAATGATGTCCACAGCCTTTTTTTCTTCCTGCTCAACCTCTCCTGAGTTTCAGTCACATGTATTTAAGAAAAATGCACAATTTTCCACGTGATTGGATACTTTAATTAGAAATTGAAAAAGGTCATCATTAGAGCCCCATATTTACATAGCCATCCTGTCTGGAAGCCAACAGAGTTAGTATGATACTTCAAACCTTCTAATCTGCAGCTCACATTCAGCTGATATCAGTATTGGCTTATTTACAATATCTTGCATTATAGATTCTCCATTACAGATACTTATTAATGAGGACAAGAATGTCCTGATAACAAGCTTTAAACAGTACGTTTTTGTAAGGTAATGATACATTACTAAAGCAACTAATATTCTTATTTAACAAACTATTTTAAGAGAGATACACATGTAAATAAAATGTTTCTTGGATTTGCTAGCTGATTATAGGTCGTGCTTCTTTGTCTGTGCATTTTCTTATTATGATGGCAATAACTTCTTCTAGGTTACTTTTCTTTTGTTGTGATAAAGCATTTTTACAAAAAATAACTTAGGGGAAGGAAAAGGGCTTCTTCTCTGGATTTCAATTCTAGGTAGCAATCCACCGTTGAGGGGAGTCAGGGCGAGAACTCAAGGTAAGAACCCGGGGCAGAAACCATGAAGGAATGCTGCTCACAGGCCTTCTTTCTCCCTCTGGCTCTTGTTCAGGCAGATTTCTTATACACTCCAGCTCCACTCTCGCAGATTGGCACTACCCACAGTGTCCAAGGCTCCCTTTCACCGACAACCACCAGGGTAATTCTCAATGGAGATGGCCATAGACTAACCTGATCTGGGCAGTCCTTCAGCAGAGGCTCCTTTGTTCCAGGTGACTCTTGCATATGCCAAGTTGAAAATAAAAACTAGCCAGATCCCCCTGCCTGGGTGCCCCCCAAACAGTTCGAGCCAAACAACTGTCTTCCGTGTCCAGAGGGCCTAGTTCAGTCCCATGGGGCTCCACAGCCACCAGTCCACAGTTCATGGGTTTCCATTAGTGTGGTCCATCATCTCTGCACATCCTCCCATCATGATCCCAGCCTTGGTGCAGTGGGAAGGGGCTTGGACCTGCCTAGGCTCAGTGAGCTCGGCTCTGCTGACACCCCATAGGAGACTTCGATTTGGGGGATGTGGGGATGTGGGGTGGCTTGGGAAAGAGGGCTGGGGGGTGGGAGGAGGGAGGGGGGTCTGTGGATAGCATGAGGAGTGAGTAGAAAATTTCTTAATAAAGAAAAATAAAATAAAAT
The DNA here is from genome assembly GCA_902168425.1 of Peromyscus attwateri. Classification (NCBI taxonomy): domain Eukaryota; kingdom Metazoa; phylum Chordata; class Mammalia; order Rodentia; family Cricetidae; genus Peromyscus; species Peromyscus attwateri. The sequence goes on from CABHPP010144032.1 coordinate 16,604, forward strand.
AATAATAATAATTTAAAAAAACTAGCCAGAGCAGAAGTGATGTGTGGTTGAGGACTTGTTCCCAGCTGTGTGACTTGCAGTCTTGGTAGAACTATCAGGGAGAATGTATGATGTTGTTTGTTATTTCACTCATGAGTTTTGAATCTGTACAGTAAACTTAAAGATCATGTGTCCTCAACAAACACTGAACATGTTTGAAATAAGAAAGTAACTGGAATTGTAACTGGAATTCTAATATCACCATTTCAAGAGAGAACTATCTCCCATTTGGAATCGTGAATCTTCGTACAAGACGCAGAAATCTTTGGATTTCTTTTCAGTTTTACACAGCTCTTTGCTTTGACGGCTCACAAGTGGACGCTCTTCTAGTTTCTGTGGAATACCATACTTCTAACTTTTAATATGTACTTGAATTTATTATTAATATCACAATTATAACCTTAGTATCTATAGTTGTCACTATGGTCCCTAGTACTGCTTTTCTGTATAAAATTAAAAGCTATACAACTTTAAGTAATGTCAGTACAAATAACTAAGTCTGTGTGTGTAGGAAGGGGACGGACCACTCACAAGCCATGGCGCACGCCCAGGAACAGTCCTGCCACTGACATCACTGGAAGCAAGACAGTTGACATCAGAGTCCCTTTGCACTTGCTTAATATTAAAACCACTTGTGAAGAAGGAGAGGGACACGTAGGTAAGGAGCCATAGCTGTTTTCTTGATGAGAGGGATCCTGAGAGTAAAATGAAAGTGACATTAAGTAGGTTTAAACCTCTTGAGAAAAAGCAAACCTTTAACAACAGAAGCACTTGCATGCGTGTATGTTTGTGTATGTGCCTATGGGTGATCATGTGGGTGCAGGTAAATGCCACATATGCAGGTGTGCGTGTGTGTGTGTGTGTGTGTGTGTGTGTGTGTGTGTGTTCTAGTTGTATTGATTCATTTTGATTTTGTTATGTTCTGTGTTTGATTTATTTATTCTTCTGAAAATCTTATGTTTAGTTCATTCTAGTTCCTTGAAGCATATTTTTTGCAGAATTCTTTTTTGGTATAGGGATTTACTTAAAAAATGAATTTATTGCAATTGCTTTTGCTGCATCCCAGAGGGGTTGGCACCTTTTGTTCCCACTGTGATTATCTCAAGGTATTTTTATACCCACCCTTTGGTTTCATGCAGGAGACTCTTGTTTAGCTTCCACATATTTATAGATTTCCCAATTGCTCCAACTGTTGACTTTTAATTTCATACAAGTGCAGCCTGAGATGATAGCTGATTTGATTTCAAGCTTCATAATCAGGTTGGGATGTGCACTTTGGCCTGACATATGGAGAATGCTCCATGTACACTAGTGAAAATAGATTTGTTCTCTTTCTGAAGCTCCCATAATGTAAATCCTCCTCCTTGCCTTAATGATCTCCTAGAAGTCTTGTGGGCTGTCTTCATTCATTTTCACTCATTTTATTTTTCATTCCTCTGATCAAGTCACTTCAAAAGACTTATCTTTGCTCAACTCTGAACGAGACATATATAAACCCCCTTCTAAAGCTCAGAAAACACTGAGGAAGAAGGGGCAGAAAAAAATGTCAGAGTCAGAAAAATAGGTAGAAGGGTTGACACATGTCATCTCCTGAAAAAACACAGTCATGGCAGCCACGAACAACAATTGTTGATGTATGTATTGGGTCTCCACAAGAACGGGTCTTCTCCATTGGATACATCTATAACAGAATTGCTGCATCTAAAGCTCAGGAAATGTCACAAAAAGGGGAGTCAGAAAGACTGAAAGATGAAGGAAACTAGGAGAGCTGTTGTGAGAGTAAGTGTCCTAGACATGACAGGAAAACTTCCCCCATGATACCACAGCAATATGACTGCCTAAATAAGGTTCAACACCAGTGAATGTGCTAATATAGAAGGAGTAAATATTATTAGGGCCCTACCCTTAGACAGTAAACAATAGGAAACTACATAAAGCTGAGCAGGATGAATAGCCTTCCCCAGGGAAGGACCATTAATTGGTTATCACAAACCAAGTGGCCAGCCCTGAACTCATATACATACAAATAACACTAGACAGACTGAGCAGTTTGTATTCATATATTTAGACATCTCCTCTGCTATCCAGCTAATTCACTGACTCTTATCTTACCAAAACCAATGTGCATAATATTTTTTATCAGCCAGTGTTATTATTGCACAGGCAGGATATGTTCATATTAGCCTATTCAGGGTCAATAGTCTGATTCTGTTCTGAAGACTTTATTTTGGAAAGAGAAATGGAAAATTGTTTTTGAAGTAAAACTTGAGATTACAGAGGTCTATTTTCTGGCTGGTACTATGTTCAATTCCTTGAAATCAGCTATTCTTATATCAACCAGATTATTTTCATTTAATTACTCAATGAATGTTTATTAAACACTTATTGTGCACAAGGCATTCTAAAAGATCCTGAGTATTTAGTGATAAATAAAAGCTCCTTCTAAGAAGGTAGAAACATTGTAAGAGCCAGAGGATCAGGGAGTTTTCTGAGAAACTGTGTCTCCTAGGGATGCCAGAAGCTACACCCATAAAGTCTCACTGACATGACTGGTTAAACATGAGCTGAACAAGGACCATAACAATAGAAATGTCAAAGTAGACAGTGGAAAGTACATAAGGCCTTGGTCTATATACAAAGAACTACCGGCAACTAAGGAATACTGAAAAAGGGAAAAATAGCTTCCCCAGGGAAGAGCACACACATTGGTTATCTAATACCAAATGGTCAGCCTGGAAAGCATACATGCTAGTAATGTTATACTGACAGAGCAGGTTATATTTATGTCCTGAGGAACATAAATTATGTACATGTATGTGTATAATAGCAATTAATGGAAAATAGAGGGGAGGAATTTCAAAGAGAAGAAGTGGGATAAATAGAAGTCTGGAGGAAGAAAAGGGAAGGAAGAAATGACACAATCATAATCCTAACAAAATAAAATAAAAACGGAACCTCTCCCAGGGCCAACACCTGCATGCAAGTTATGCTGGTACCTTTAAATGTATTCCCTGGGCTCTACCTTAAACCTATAGGATCTAAATATCTCACAATGAGCTTGAAAAATTGCACTTAAGGTTCATATTACTTTCAAATATATTGATCAGTGATCCAATGTGGAAAACAAACAATTAAAATTCATTGTTATAAATTACAACAAGTGGTATGCACCCAAGTAGTAGCCTATGGAAAATAGATGAAATGTAAAATGGCATACTAAGAGTGAGTGAGTAGAGCTGGGCAGTGGTGGCGCATGCCTATAATTCAAGCCCTTGGGAGGCAAAGGCAGGCAGATCTCCATGAGTTTTAGGCCAGCCTGGTCTACAGAGTGAGTTCCAGGACAGGATCCAAAACTACACAGAGAAACCCTGTCTCGAAAAAACCAACCAACCAACCAACCAACCAACCAAACAAACAAACAAACAAACTTCCCCAAAAGAGTGAGTGAGTAGCATTTAACTGGATATAGTTAGAACACAAAGTGGGTGGTGAAACTAAAAGCTATTTAACCAGGAATGTGACGAAGGCAGGAATCTAGATTAGTAATCACCAAAATATAATACATATTTTCTAAGTAATAAGTAAAGCCCAATGTGTCTCCATAAAAGATAGTATTTAAACTATTTAGTTTTAGCTTCACCCTCTGTGCGTGTTCTATGTTATTTTCTAATTGTTAAAAATAGAATAGTAAAAGATTGATTGCATAATTAAAACAGTGCATATACATTTAACATATCCTTGCTTAATATTTTTAGTGGTGCAGACTGGATCAATTAAAGGTCTGCTCTCTGCTAGGGTTGCTGTCCATCTGACATATAGTAAAGTCAAAGGGAAGGGCTGTATGTACAAAACAGAGACGTTCACAAAGGGCATTTGGCCTGGTATAGCTTACTGTGAGGTCTGAGGGAAGAGGGGGAGGAAAGGCTGACTCTGGAAATCAGGTTTATACATGATCTGAATGGTGAGAGGCATTTGTTTATGTCATGGAGGAACACACACATGCATGCAGAAAGATATATCCAAACAATTGTCTTTAAAGGAAAATATAGGCAAATGAAAGCTGGCGCTACGGAAAAAGGAGGGTGAATTTCAGTGAGCCTCATTTTGCAATGTGTTACAGCAACTATAAGAAGGTTTCAAAATCTGATCCAAAAAAAAAAAAAAAGAAAGAAAGAAAAATTCCTAAGGTACTCTGGAGATTTATTCCAGCCCAATTACTAAGGAATCTTGTGTTTGATAATTAATTGGCATCTTATTAGAATGAGTAACAGCTCACTGTCACCAATAAACCAGCAGTTCCCTTAAATGTAATGAGACCAAGTTTTCCTGTTAAATTACACATGCCAACCATTTGTAAATGTGCATGTAAAACCAGAAGCATAACTACTATACTTAAAAACAATAATAACGTCCAAAGGAAGGCATATCGACACATTTGTATGTGAGTAGAGGTAACATACATATATTTACTCTGCTAACTTGTTGATCTATTTTTCTTTACTCCAATTCATAGAGATTGCACATCTAATATATGAGAAAAATACCCACTCAGACCCAACCTTTTATAGAGTTGTGGATCATCTTTCTAATTTTCTTTACCTGCCTACAGCAAGATTTCTTCTAGACTCTGAGCCATGCTAATTTGCATGCTGAATTAAAGCACTGTATCACTTGGCTGTCTATAGGCACATAGCTGGAGGGGTCTGACAGAGGTGGACAGAGCAGCCAGGAGCTGGAGGCATGCACGGATCCTCGCACTGACTTATGATAGTCTCTAGTGAGTCGTGAAATTATAGAATGTGTGCGTGGGAGTGACCTAACATCTCAGCTGGGCCGGCTCTTTTCCTTCCACAAAGAAAACCTGTGTTCATAAAGCATAACTGATTTGTTCCTGCTCGTATACTATCTAGAGTCCTCTTTGTTTTTCTTTTCTTTTTATCTTCCTAGAGCTCGGTTAATTCTTGGTTTTTATTATGATTTGATAAACTCGGTGAATATATGTATTACCAATCATTCATTTTACTAACAGCCATGCTGACATGTTATGAATTACAGTGTGTTTTGGGAGAAGGACTATGACATGCAATGTACCATATTGCCCTTGGATACCGTCTGCTTTCAGAAGAGGCATGGGGGCATCACAACCACCCAAAAGCACGTGAGGAGTGTGTTTTGGGGGATTTGCATCATGGTTCTGAAGGGATGTGGAGACTGTGGCTATGTTGAGGTTGGAAAATCACAAAGCAATCATTGAATGGAAATGGTTATGTACATATCAAAGAAGGATTGTGGGGCTAGTGTAACTGCCAGGGAGAAAACCATCAATGTATGGATAAAGATGAAGAGGGAGGAAAAAACAGCATGTACCAGGACAGTTAGAGTATTGTCTGGATCCTAGTATGGACTGGGAGAATGAGAGACTGTGACACAGGCTGTGGGAAGTCTTTACCACTGGGCTTAGACAAGAGATGGTATGTAAATGGTCATGACATACGAAAGTGAGAGGTTTTAGACAGAGATGCCAATTGGAAGACTATGCAATAATGAACATTTTAGCAAAATAACTCATGACTCAGAAAGGTGAAAAGAAAGGTTAAGTGATGTATATTTTACACACACACACACACACACACACACACACACACACACACACATTACATACGTATACACATTTATAAACACAAGAAACATATACACATACGCCTATACATACATACACATGTGCACACATACATAAACATATACAAATGCATAGAACCATACACAAATATACACATTAGTATAAACATGTAATATATAGATATATGCATTCACTTACACAGATACACACAATGCACACATAAACATACATACATACATACATAAACATGCATACATAGGTGTACACATATACATACACATGTACACATGCCCATACACACAAGTATATATGCATATTCATACATTTTACATGCACAGTATATGCACACACATGCACAGCACACAGATAGATACACATACACACACATACAAACAACACACACTTAAATACAATTTATAAGAAAATAGAACACAACATGGATTACATGTGAAAGCATGGCAAAGTTGGATTCTTCTATGCTGTTTTATTTCTATCTGTAATACTCTGGATATATTCATCATCAAATTTATAACCAAATGTCAGAGAAAATGCTTGAAGTTGGTATTAATCTTGTACTTTTGTTACTAGTTTTACACTGCCACTCTAAGGTACTCACACATCTAATAAGCATGATTTAAATGACACTTATATTCTGAGTCCCTAAATGTGCCAGATATCCTTGTAAGTACTAAGAATATGATAGTGAAAGCTAAATCTCTATAATCTCCTTTGTTAATGGATTGCAAGAGAGAAAAATAGACATTTTTCTTTTAAATTCATTTAACTTTTATTGATTCTTTGTGGATTTCACATTGTGCATCCTGATCCCAGTCATCTCCCCATCCCCTCATATCTTCCCTTGCAACATCCCCCTCAAAACAAAGCAAATTTTAAAAGAAAATACAAACAAACAAGCAAGAAGAAGAAGAAGAAGAAGGAGGAGGAGGAGGAGGAGGAGGAGGAGGAGGAGGAGGAGGAGGAGGAGGAGGAGGAGGAGAAGAAGAAGAAGAAGAAGAAGGAGGAGAAGAAGAAGAAGAAGAAGAAGAAGAAGAAGAAGAAGAAGAAGAAGAAGAAGAAGAAGCTCATCACAGAAGCTGTAGTGTGGCCCAGTGAGTCACGCAGTAAACCCTTTAGTCCATTCATCTTTATTTGCAAGTGTTCATTACAATAAGTCATTGGTTCTAGTCCCCTGGCTTCTGCTACACCACCAGTAATGGGCTCTCACTGGGGCTCCTCTTGGATATCCTGTTGTTGCTGTGTCATTGGTTATCCTGCAGTTTTGGATCTGTAGGTTTGTCCTTTTCACATGCTACAGCAGTTCATAGATGAGGTGGATGTTGGGGTAGGCTCACTCTATCTATCTATCTGTCTATCTATCTATCTATCTATCTATCTATCTATCTATCATCTATCTATCTATCATCTATCCATCCATCCATCCATCCATCTATCTACCTATCTATCTGTGTGTGTGTGTGTGTGTGTGTAAAATTTCCTTGTTTTTTTCTTTCAATGACCACATAAAATAACTTGTAAATTTTGTTTAACCTGCCCTTTGGCCTTTGCTCCATGCATAGAAGTGACCCTTATGCAAAAGACTGTAGGGATTCCAAAATTAATGATACTAAAATGCTTGTGTGATTCAGGCCATCATTATATGACCTTGAATTTTTAAAGATAAATTTCATTTGGAAAGTCTTATTTCATATAGTCTTAAAAATCAAACACTTGAAAACAATTAGCTTAGCGATCATGACTGAAAAATAGTTCACCTTCTAAGAAATCAATTTCTTTTTATTTTGTGGTCATTTTGAGCCATGTGAACTGTTTCTATTCAGGTCAAATGCATTATAATCATGCAGTAAAAACTTCACAGATGATATGGGGATGGTACTCATAAACAGTAATAGGACCCTCATAAGAGACTTGACATAACTTCCTTACCACATCTATGATGCATTAGTCATGGGCTGCTCAGTCTCCAGAACCATGAAAAATTAATTCTCTTATTTATAAGCTTCCAGGCCCACGGGATTTTGTTCTAGGAGTCCAAACACACAATGACTGCTAACATCTAAAGGAAAAAAAATTGAATATTTAGCTTGCTCAATTAGGAAGAACTATCTATAACAGAATCATAAAGGTTTAAAAGATTGGTTCTTAAGCATTGTAGCCTATGTTACCACATGGAAGAGGAGATGAGGGCTTGGATTCCTGTTTTCTCTACTGGTGCAATTACTGTAGTTCTCAAAGGGAACGCTGGGCCCTGGGGACCGCAGCTGCATGGGGTACTGGTGAAAGAATGTTTACCCTTTCACCCCCCACACTGGTTAACTTGGTGAAATGAGATGAAAGTTGCATGGAAAATATTGGAAACATTGTAGCATCATCACTTCTTACAGCGTGTCACTTACAGTTTTGACCTTTGCCACATTTCATTATTACAAAATTGATAGATCATGTTCACAGAATCAAATAATCCTGAAATCCGAGTGCTACATTCTTGCTTAAGCAAACAGTGATGTGTGCTTGGTTTTTTAAAAAGTCTCTCATCTTTCTGGGCCAATGTCTTTCAGAATTATCTTCTTGACATGAAGTCTCCTCTTTGCAAATGGAAAAGTCAACACTGCAGAATGGATTCATGGGAACCAATTCTGTGTCTTAATCTGTTTTCTATAAGAATGTTCACTGAGGTGTCAGAACCACATTGGAGTAAACGCCCGTGAATACTAATAGCAGAGTTAGTAATACACGTCATTCTAGATAGACAAATAGAACAAAACTATACTGCAAGCAATTGAATTTGTATTTGGCCTTTCCAATGCTTTACAAAACTTGTTTTATATATGACAAAAACTTTTTTTTCTAAAGTCAGTAGCTTGTTATTACAGCAAATGACATATTTATTGACTAGTTAAATAAATTTAAACAAAATTGGTTTTAACTTCCTGTGTGAGGACTAAGGTCTCATTCTAACTGTAGTTGACAATGGTTTTAATCAGGAAAATAATGAGAACTAATGAAACACAATAACCTATAAGAAAGACTATTTCATCAGTAATATTTCTTTACCAAAGATATCTCCATCAAATCATCTTGGTTCATCTCTAAAGACAGACCTCTACCTGCACCTCAAAACTCAAGCTGGAACTGTGGCTTCCAGTTCAATCTCCCTTTGGCTCATATCATCAGTCTAAAGTTGCCTGCTCTCTTGTAGCTGACTTATGCAAATGAATATAAAATATCACTTCAGACCTTCCCTACAACCTTTGATGAGTTGTAACTTCATCATACACATTCTGAATCAAGTATTTCTTACCTGTTGGTTCTCAAATATGACATATCTCGTCTGTCCACTCTCATATCAGGCAGGCCTTCACTCATGGTCACAGGCAGCTGTGGAATGTAGAATGGAATTGATATGTGTCCTCCTCTACCTCCTGGTATTCAGAGCAGCCATTGGCCTAACTTAATTCTCTCGTCTACTACAAGTGTATTCTTGGTCACAGCCATGGTTGTTTAATCTGTCTGGCATTCATTTTCACATCTGAATCTGAACCACAAAACAGTGAAAATAGCAAGCTAAAGTCTAAACCAGAAGAAAACAAGCTGTAACCCTTCAGTGTCAGGCTAATCTAATGGAGTTGTCACTCTTAAGAGGGATCACGTCTTCCGGTGGAGTACTTGAACCTTCCACTGTTGGTATGCCCAATGTGGTAATGTCTGAGTCAGGGAGGGGGTTTTCTGTAGGTGCTTACCCACAGTGCTGAGTGCCCTTACCTTTAACAAGTATTGTTCCATCATGCTTCCCTGATTCATACCACTTTCCTACCTGGATTATGGGATGACTAAGTCTACAGAAAATTTAAAAATAGTTGCCATGTACTTATTGTAACTCTGGCACTGAGCACTGGAGGCAAAGTAATGGCTCTCACCCTTTCAGGGTGTACAAAGTTTTGATCATGATAAATTGTAATACATTTTAAAATGAGAGAAAATACAAATGGAAGACATATGTATATACTCTGTAAGACAGAGTGGGAATTCAAATCCTACAAATCAGGCCTCTCCTTCCTGGGCGGGCTGTTTTTGTTTTTGTTTTTTTTTTTTGTTTTGTTTTTTTGGTTTAGAAAACTCAGTCTCTGAAACACTGAACATCAACCAAATGAGTTCTCTATGATCCAACTTTCAGAAACTTCTCCAGAATAAGTAGGTGATCTCACAACATCAGCTTTATTAGATGGCTCAATTCAGTGCTCTTAGGTGGGTGGGTAGGTAAAACGTTGGCAAAACAAAATTATGGCCCAGGCTGACTTTAAAATGTTTGAGGTGTTTTATATCATTAAAATTTTAAGAATCATTATGTATAACTACAGAAATGTAGGTTAATGCCTCAATATAAGTTCAACTTCATTAAGCAAGTTTTTTTTTTCTTTTTTAATAGGAAGTTATTTAGAATTCTGAGTTTTCTCTATCTCATTCTGTCTAGTGTCCTGTAGATCAGAGTCCTTCTATGATGTTTCTTCCCACTTTTTTGTTTTTGCTTTTTTGTGACTGGGTTTCTCTATGAAACAGTCCTGGCTGTCCTAGAATTCACTTTGTAGACCAGGCTGGCCTTGAACTCGCAGAGATCTGTCTGCCTCTGTCTCCCAAGTGTTGGGATCAAAAGTGTGCATCACCACCACCTGGCTTGTTTCTTCTCTTTCTAATAGTAAACAAATGACTATGAACTACCTGACCTGATGTGATCTCAAAATACAGGTAAACATTAGATACAAATATGACACAATATCTATTCAAGGTCATGGATCTCACCATCACATAAACACAGAACAAACATCAACAGTACAATAGTCACCTTATTTCCCTACCTTATATCGCTAGGCATAGCTGACAATTAGTAACTGTGTTCTTTGTGCCAAACTTCAAATGTAATTGAAAATAAGCATGTTCTCCATAGCAATCAGTCTACTAGAAAACTAGAAATCATTTAAGTTTTCCAACCAATAATTTACTTTGGGGATCTGGGAAATTAACAAAGGAAAGCTAACAATAAAAAAGGAGAAACTGTGATGGGTAGCCACAGGTCATCAGGCTGAAGAAACAAAAACAAGTTTCGAAAGTGAGGCTTGTGTTCCCAAGAAGAGGATCCACCCATCTCTTCTGGTTTCCTAATCCAGTTTCCCAGCCCAGTGACAATTCAGAGCAAAAGCTCATTCTTCTGAGGGGAGGAGTCAGTTTGGCATTTTCTGAGACCTCTGTGGAAGGCAGACAGACTTGTCCTTGTTGAGTTAGAATGAGCTGCATGAATACCCTCTCTAACAGAACCTGAATCATCCCTTCTCCAATAGAACCTGAATTATCCCCTCATCCTCCTTCCTTCCTACCTTGCTCTAGTGTGACCTGCTGACACACTCTGTCACTGATGTGAAGTCTCTTTCCAGAAATTCTTGCAGTGAAGACCTGGTCCCTAGTGCAAGATTTATTCCAAGATGGCTCAGCCTATTTTTGGATTCATATTTGAGGGAATGATGGAGAATTGATGTAAACATTCAAATAATGGGCCTGCTTGAAGAGGGTTAGTTACTGGGATCTGTATACTGTCTAGGTACAGTGATAATGTCTTTTTCCTGAACCATTCTGCTTTTGTTTCTCTTGTTTTCTGCCAGCAGTAGGTGAGTAGCTTTGCTTTACTGCATGTTTTTTTCTATCATGGTTTTCTGTCTCCCCTTAGGCTGGCATTTATGGAACAAGCTGGTCATAGCATGAATCTTCTGCAAACCCAAGTCTTCTCTTAAGACATCCTCTTGGTCATTTATCACTACAGTGAGAACACTAACACAATCACTAAGACATGAAAAGTAGATGTGGATGATTAAATGATGACTTATAATTGACAAACTTTCAGTGCTCACTGTTTAGAGAAAAACAGGCATACTGTGAAGAGGGGGTTTAGGATACTATGCTACTCTCAACAGTATCTAACATAGTTCAAATCCAATTCATTACATTGGCAGAACCACAAGGAGTAAAATCCAACAGTTACTTTAAAGTTTGAAATACCATTTTGAGTTTTAATTACATTTTCATTGTATCTAAAGTACTAATAATGACTTTATTTCTATTTTATGTATAAAGTGTTTGTTTGAATGTATGTGTGTGTACCATGTGTACGCTAGGTGGCCTCTGACACCACACAAAGGCAATGGACTCCCTGGAACTGGAATGATGAATTGTGATGGTTATAAATAGCCATGTGGATGCTGGGAACTTAACCTGAGTTCTCTATAAGCAGAGAATCCTAGTTTTTCCTAGTTTGTTTTATGTTGCTACCAAAGGAGAAAAGGCTGTATTTAGCTTATAGTTTACAGTTCATAACCCAGAGAAGCCCAGGCAGGAACTGCAGTCAGGAGCCTAGATGGCGGAGCTGAATCAGCAGCCAAGAGGAAAGATTGTTTACTGTTTATTTGCTCCCCCTTGATCGCTCAGTTAGATTTCTTTTATAGGCAAGGCCCACCTCCTAAGGGATGGGTACTTCCCAGAACAGTTTTGGACTTCCTATAGCAACTACAATTTAAGAGAATGTGTCTACTTAAATGTCCTTCAACTGATGAGCAGATAATGAAAATATGGTACCTATGTACATACATACATATGGTACCATGAAATTCTATTCAGCTGGTAAGAGAAATGAAATTATAAGATTTTCAGGAAAACGGATGGAACTAGAAAACATACCGAGTGAGGTAATCCAGACCCAGAAAGACAAATGCTTCATGTTCTCTCTTATCTGTGGATTGTGGCTCTGTGTGTCCGGTCTATAACCTAAAGTTATTGTAGGAGCCAGGAAAATACAAAAGTTCTACAGAGTGAGGGAAGAAGAACAACAGGGGTAGTAAGGCACAGGGGCTATGAGGGAGAAACAGGAAGATTGGGGGAACCTTTTTATAGGGGATGGAGGAGGCAAGTAATACAGAAGGAGAGGTATGAAAGTAAGGCAAATAGCACTACAAATGCTGGGAAAAGCCACAGGCAAACTTCAGTTTATATTCACTTCAAAATAAGTGTACACTGTATGTTTACATATAGTTTAAATGAAGTTATGCCACTTGGGGGGATACTACTTCCCTCAAGAACCATAGACTATCTAACAGAAACTTCAGTGCCACGCATGGAAAAACTTCCCTTCAAGCTGTTGCTCAAGAGTTCAAAGAGATTCCAAGATCAATATAAGATATTACCATTGCCCTTGGTTGACTCCCAGGACTTGAAGGTAAGCACCTATTGCTTACCTATTGAGACACAGGACTTAGAAGTATCAACCTTCTTGAACTGGCCTGGAAGTCTTCTCCCTAAGGACTAGCTCTCAAATGTAAGCTTCCAAGGGAAATGGAAAGTCCTATGCAGATTTAAATCCTGTGAATCATAACAATGATTGTCCCAGAAAGACGTCCCTAATGGTACAATAATTGCACTTTTATCTGAGGGCAACTAACAACTATCTAATAGACATAAAGTCCTCTTAATGGGTGGGACTTCTCATGGCTGGGGAGGTCATAGATCCACAAAGAGAACAAGTGTAATTTCTAAGTGTACACACAGATCAGTGTAGCTCTCCCCTGCCCCCCACTAAAGAAGCTTCTTTTCTGTAGCAGATATAAACTACTACAGAAATCTACAATGCTACGGAATAATCATCTCACACACTGTAAATATTTGTCACTAGAACTGGTTTAATAAAATGCTGAATGGCCAGTAGCCAGGCAGGAAGTAAAGGCAGGGCGACCAAACTAAGAATCCTGGGAAGAGGAAGGGTGGAGTCAGGAGTTGCCAGTCAGATGCTGAGGAAACAAGATGAGATTGCCATACTGAGAAAAGGTACCAAGCCACATGGCTAAACATAGATAAGAATTATGGGTTAGTTTAAGTGTAAGAGCTAGTTAGTAATAAGTCTGAGTTACTGGCTGAGCATTTATAAGTAATATTAAGCCTCTGAGTGGTTATTCGGGAACTAGTGGGTGGGAGAGAATCGTCTGATTACACTACAACTTGTCAAAAGTCAGAAAATAAGTGATGGTTGGGTGCCCAGCCCAGTTAATACATCTACTTCTGCAAACCCTACACTGAGGAAACAGGGAAAAAAGCATTGGAGAGGAGGAAGGATTCTAAGAGCCAGAGGACCAGGCTGTCTGCTGGCCGGTAATGTCTCATAGACATGATGGGGATGCTGCACCTGAAACTTCAACAATATGGATGCGTAAGTAAATATTCATCATGACAGCATCAGTTAAAATACTGTCATGGGTGAGCAAAAGTTCCCAAGGCTCCTCCTCTAGATGAAGGGCTACAGGGAATCAATGGCTGCTGACAGAGGGAGAATCGATTTATTCTAGGACAGAGTCCCTTGATGGGTTACCCAAGTTGTCAGCCCCTCATCACAAGTACATAAGAGAAATATTAAAAGGGCCAAGTATGTTAGTGTATGCACACACGTGTGTGTGTGTGTGTGTGTGTGTGTGTGTGTGTGTGTGTGTGTATGGGTGTACTTGCATATGATAAAAAAATTAAGAAGGTAATTAAAAAGAAGCATTCATGAATTAAAGAGGGAGTTGTGAGAGAGACACACGGGTATCTGGAGCAGGGAGAGAGAGAAGTGGAAATGATGGAAATAATATACTCATGTATGAAGTTGCCAAAAATAAAAGAAATTAAATGTAGAAGATTCACGGTCTTTAAAAAGAAGTCTCACAGGCATAGCCATATATTGACCTAATGGAGACCATTTTTAACTGAGATTCCCTCACGCGAGTCCATGTTTATATTATGTTCACAAAGACTAACCGGAGGAAGTAGACAGAGCTGTTACCTGCTGAGCTATCTCTATGTCTTTAATAAGGACTTTTAAAGATTAGTGCTAACTTAAAACCTCTAAACCTCTTAGTTACTTTTAAATATTCATCAAAACAAGATCAAAACTTACCCATTGATTATCTACAAATCACTGATGCTAATATCATCATGAATTGTTGAGGCAAACTGAAACTCAAAGACAGATACATCTTCATTATGTGAAAAATATGGAGTGTATTTCAACAATCTCATGTATCCCTTTATGCACATCGATTCTGCTTTCAAGTTATAACATGTTGATAAGTGTCAGTTAATATTTAAAGCATATTTCATTGATTTATAGCCTCAGTTTATCTGTATTATTTATTAATAATAAATATGTATTTCTGACACATTTTAAAATCTGATGAAGTTGTACATTAACTTTTGTATACACTGTCAGATATAATTAAGTCATATATCTTCAATTTATTGAATCTGATAATGTATTGTATGAGAAATTATAATAACTAAGAGTATGCAGCTTTTTCAGTGACTTGTATATTAGAGCATTTTATGGTCTGATCTTTGAATCCTGAATGGAAAATATAAATAGACCAATGGCTGGGTGAAAAAAATAAAGAATTAATTTTGGCAATACACTGTGCAGCTAAATTTCTTTAATACATGTTACAGAGTGCCTGCAAAAGAGAAAGAGTAGATCCTGCCTCTTTTACCTGTTCTAATGTTGCTAAATGCTCATCATAGCAGCAACTCATGCTCAAAGGCATAAAAATGAATGTAAGGAAAGTCATAAAAGTTTTGGGATGTTGGTATTCCAGCCTCAATTTTTCTGTTATCTAAGTGGTATTGTAAATTTCTTTCTATATATCTATTATTTATTTTAGTTGGTGTGACAAAATATCCCAGCAAAATAACTTAAATAAGAGATTTATTGAGGTTCATGGTGAAAGGTTTTGGTGCATAGTCACATAGGCATGGCTCCACTGCTTTTGGGCTCAGCCATGTTGAATCAGAGGACTGTGTGGCATTGTATAGCCTTCTCATCTCGTGAATACAAGATGGAAAGAGAGGCAGAATGAAAGAGAGAGAGAGAGAGAGAGAGAGAGAGAGAGAGAGAGAGAGAGAGAGAGAAGAGAAGAGAAGAGAAGAGAAGAGAAGAGAAGAGAAGGTTATAGATGGAGAATAAGAGAGAGATGGAGAGACAAAGAGAGATAGATCTGGTGTAAGACAAGAGTTGGCAAGCATATGCCTTCAAGGACTGCCTGCTCAATGGAAATCCCACTTAAGAAACTTCTCACATCTTCCTTCTAGTTCCAGCAAACCTATCAATAGACCATTGATTAGATCAGGGATTTCATGATTCAATCACCTCTCAGTGTCTGTATTCACCACTCAGGCATTAAGCCTACAACAAAGGAGCCTTGGAAGGGATTATATCAATCTAAACTTTGACAATAAGGATAGCGGAAAACTACCTAAGTCAAATCTCAAGAAGAACAATTTGAAATCAATTAGATGTTTACTCAAGTATAGCATTATTCTTCTGACTTGAGTTTGAATTTCATTTTTAGAAATATCATCTTGTCTATGCCAATAATATATACCAAATCAAGCTCAATAAACATAATTTGACTTTCTAGTATGATTCAAAAGTTTAAAACAAGAGATGGAAAGAACTTGCTGAGTGGTCAGTCTGGTATGGTTAAGTGACCTGTTGGCCTTTCACCAACAGAAGGTTTGACTCTCCTATGAAGTCTATTGGCAAGGAAAGGTGTTTATTACTGTGATCAATCATTCATACCTCAATAGGAAAGAGTAAAGTCAGTTAATAGCCAAGATACAGCTTTATGAAAGGCTTAAATCCCAGCTAATTCCTCCACAGCAGGCAGGGAAACTCTCTGGAGACCAGATCACTTACAGGATGGTAGTCACTATATCTACTTTAAAAAAATTTGAGGTACTAGTTTATTATACATTATAGACAAAATGTCTAGTGGTTGTTCTTATTAGATAAACTATGGCATTCATGTTCTTAAACTGTATGTTTAAGAGTGTTTTCATGAGAAATTTGCATGCTTTTTTAAAGTAGAAATTTGAAAAAATAATACCTATAAAGTTATATAAAGCATACATTTAAAACTTATTCAGAACACTGACAAAAAGCAAAAAGAGTTGGTGGACTTATTTGTTTATAAAGTATTTCTCAGAATTATCTGCACATTTCTTAATCTGTAATTTCTCTGTGCTTTTAATGTCATATATTGTTAGTGAAACCTAGTTCTGACAGAACGTTCTGAAAATGTTGATAAATGCTTAGCTAATCTTCACACAAAGTTTAAAACATAAGAATTTCATCTCGAAGTATTTTTATTAATTTGTGAACATGATTATCTCTATGGTATAATATCTGCTGCAACAGAGCATAATTGCTCATAGCCTTATTTTCAGTATGGGGGAGGCTGAGGAAGGAGGATTCTGGGTTTGGGGCCAGCTTGGAGTACAGAGAGGATTTTTGATAAGGCTAGGTAAGTCCTTCTCTCAAAATCTGCTGTACATCCTAAAATGGTATATCCTATAGATTCTTCAGTGTTTTTTTTTCTTGTAATGAAAATTAGTACATTTGCACAGTTTAAAAACTACCTTCCATACCTTCATTTAAAAGAATGAAACAGCGTGTTTTTGATGTCAGGATACCTGGGTTTAAGTTTAAGATTACTAGTTGCTGTCATTCTTTAAATCTTATCAAGGTCTTTGTTCCACAGTTAACCCTCACGTGTGGTATAATTATACGAATACAATCACTTTACAGACTTTTCTACATGAAGTGAAATAAATCATGTAAAATACTTTGAATACTGAAAACAGGAAAATCTTAATTATCTCTTTATTTTTTAAAGCAAATTTCATTGGACTACTTCTATAATATTATATACATGTATATTATTACATTTGAGTTTTCCTCAAATATATAAATTTGTCTTACATGTGAATTGTATATTACATTTTAACATGTGTGATCTCATCTTAATCTTCAAAATAATCTGAAGAGAAGAGACACTGTTGGATCTCTTCCACAGATAATTCACAGTCTTAATTAATCATAATTTCAGAGATGGTTAGGGGTAGAAGCTCATTAAAACTGACGGTCCCAATATGCTAGGAAAAGAAGGTGGGTTTGAGGTGTAATGTCTGTCACATTTGTGGAAACTCATCATATAATTTGTTGTTGGATCCAACTTGGATTTGAGCTTTTCAAGTGGCTCTGTTCTTGTTATAATTCCTCATGTATTAAATTGACATATTTACCTAGCTGTCTTCCTCCTGAGGAAGCCTCTCAGTGGCAATATCCTTGTCCTTTTCCTGTTGTACCTGCTGTGGAATGTGCATCTGACCCAAGAAGGAATATGGCCTCACTCGGCATGCAGCAGACACCCAGCATAGCCTGGTCAGATGAGAAAAATAAAGGTAGTCCTTACATTTCTGGGTGTTAATTTCAGTACTATTTCCATTTCAGGTTACCAATATTTCTGCAAAAATATATCTTTTCTCATTTATTCATTCATTCATTCATCCATTCATTCATTCATTCATAGTTGCTACTACTGTCCTGAGATGAAGTCCCACCCAGAAGTAGGTTTCTATGTTTTTAAGATTTGTATTAAAAATCAATGAAATATAAAACTGTTATGGCTAGGGCAATATCACGTAAACTAATTAAATATCATCAGCCATTGGAGAGACTGGGTGAAATCAGCACATTGCCTTTGTGGAGAAGGCTGGTTATTCTGTACTTGCTCACCTTCTAGCTGAGCTGGATAGTACAGATGCTACTTTGAGTTTCCCGCCATAGATAAAGGAGATGAAGAGATCAATGAGAGTCAATGGCTTGGCGTAGCCAGATTGCTACGGTTTTCCATGGGCTATGTGGACTGTCTTCCGATTCAGCAACTCCTCGGAAAGGACCCTTCAGCAGGCTGGAACCCAGAAACAAAATGAGATTTTTTCACTGGAATCAGGTTAGGTTGTCTTGTACCCGCATTTACCTTCTCTCCTATCATAGGTATTTCACAGCATTGTGGTAGTATCAATAACACCCTTCAGTGTAGTATCGTAGATTTTTAACTTCATGATTTTTACCTTTTAATATATTCTTTCCATGTGTGTGGATGTACACATATTCAGTCAGAGACAAGTTGTGTGACTCAGTTCTTTCCTTATACCTTGCGGATTCTGTGGACCGAATTTAGATCATCAGGCTTAGTGGCACGACTTTGAACCCTCTGAACTAACTCTCTGGACCACATATGTGTTGGCATGTATTTGAATCCATCTGGATACAGAACAAAGGTTGCGTTCACTTGTGTCTTAGTTAGGATTACTATTATTTATTTATTTGTTTGTTTGTTTATTTATATATTTATATATTATTAATATATAATTTATATATTTATTACTATGTGATAAAACACCATGACCAAAAGCAAGTTAGGAGGAAAAGGTTTATCTGGCTTACCCTTCTGCCTCACTGTTCATCACTGAAGGAAGTCAAGACAGGAGCTCAAGAAGGACTGGTACCTGGAGGCAGGAACTGATGCAGAGGCCATGAAGGGGTGTTGCTTCCTGGCTTGACCAACCTGCTTTCTTATAGAACCCAGTACAACCAGCCTAGGCATGGGACCATTCACAATGGGGTGGACCCTCCCCAATCAATCACTAATTAAGAAAATGCCTTACAGCTGGATCTCATGGAGGCATTTTTCTCAATTGAGACTTTGTCCTCTCTGATAACTCTAGTTTATGTCAAGTTGGCATAAAACTAGCCAACAAGACTTGAGACTGAAAGATCATCTAAGTATAATTTGCTTGGAGATTGCTGACTGGTTATCTCAATTCCCTTCAGAATCTGGGAAATTGGTGTCTCTTGGTTCTGCCTTAAGGACTATAGTTGAAAATTATGGAAATTACAGGTTGTCAATGGGTAAATTGCTATGCTTGGAAATATAATTGTTTTAGGGAATTAACTTCTAACTTTACTGGACTTTTAAAGAGTAAGCTTAGGGAATGGAGGGATGGCTCAGTTGTTAAAACGTTCAAGGGTCTTGTAGTACACTAAAGTTTGGTTCTTAGTACCCAAATGCAACTTCAGGCATCTGCAAATCTAGCTCCAGGGGCTTTATGCCCTCTTCTGGCTGGTTTCTACAGGAAGCTGCATGTGGATTTACTACATACACACAAACTCTCTCTCTCCCCTCCTTCTCTCTCTCTCTCTCTCTCCTCTTCTCTTTCTCTGTCTCTATCTCTTTCTGTCTCTCTCACTCTCTCTCACACACAAACATACCACATCAAAATGAAAATAAATGGTATTTTTTACATTATAACATGAGCCAGACATGGTAGTACACAATAGTACCCAGCACACAAGAAGCTGAGACAGGGGGATCAGGAATGAGAAACCTTGGCTGTTTACTGAGACCTTGTCCCCAAAACCCAAAATGAAGAAATAATAACCCTAACCCTCCCCCTCCCCCACTGTTCTCTTCTCTTCCACTCTACCCTTCCAGTTGGTCCATTTCCTCCTCTCAAACAGGCAGGTGTTATTTGCATCTCACTTGGACTCTATTACACTCCTTGTTGGCATTGACTATTATTTTTTTATTTGGTTTAGACCCTGCACTGTGGATAATTCCTCTTTTCAAAGAAGGGGGCATGAATTTTTGATATGAGCACAAAAGTGGAAACAGAGTTTTGGAAGGAATATTCCTTAAACACAGAAATGAAGATTTGGTAATAACATCACAATGGGTAGCAGATACCCGTGTATTGCTTCTCTAAATCTAAAGCAAGTTTTATTTCCCTGAAAGTTAATATTTACTGAAAAGATAAATGTAGTCTAACATGTATGCTAATTTTATTGAGTGTCTAACATACAAATTTTATAAATATTTTCTTATCATATTTAGCTTAGCATTTATCATTGGACAGCTGTCTATTGATGTTACAATAAAAATCATCATATCTTTAAATGTAGTAACTTCTCTTCGATATTTTGTCTGAAAATTATGCCATATGAAAAACGTTTGAGCGGAAGCAAATATTTTGTTTGACAGAGAAATGAGAAAGTTACTTGATACTCATCTCAAGTGTTTGAAGAGCTGTCAGAGGAATGGTGGTTGAAACTGTTTAGTGGGATCACTTTAATGTTCAAAAGGAAAACCTATCATTAGTAGATGAATAGAGCTTTGGTTTCTTTAACTTAGAGTTGGTAACCACAATCTGATCAATGAGAAGATGAACTGTGAAATCAACTTTGAAAATGGTGTGGCACAGATGGGCAGAATGTATTTCCACTATGATTATAATTTGGACTGAATAACCCTTGTGTGTTGACATGATTCTCTGCTCTATGGCTTGTCACCCAACAGGTTAAAACATACAGTAGAGTGATGATATCTTTTATTATTGTTTCCACATGTAAAACATGATTTGTATTAGAATTCATGTTAGTTTTCATTGTTCTCCAATGTTTAATGAAGTAATTGAAGCATTTTCCAGACATTGACAAAACACATACAAACACTAATATGCCCCCCACCACACCCACACCCACCACACAAACACACACACACACACACACACACACACAC
>CABHPP010144033.1:2893-49596 GCA_902168425.1 Peromyscus attwateri
GATGACCCTGAGAGACATGTGTAAGCTCCTTTCAAGGACAGCTAAGGGGAGTTCCTAGGACAGTTAGATCATTTGGGCATTTTACCTACAATTGACTTAATCAAGTGGCAATTATGTTAGTAAATTCCTAATTGACTAGGACTAGCAAGGGCTGGCTAAGACTATAGCTTTTCCATTTTGGAGCAGGCCTGGACAAGTCCCAGGCCTCCTCCTTATTCGGTTATCACCTATCAGACAAGGGGTTTGGCCAAGGCCTAGTTCTTAACTGAGTTGTTAGGGGCCTGTCATGATATTTGTCTGGCCTTCTCATAAACCATTTTCAATTCTGTTTCCATCTACTTGCTGTTAAAGGGATCTTAACTGACACACCAATTTTAAAGCATATTCATGGAATTAATTAAAATGATCAGAGCGTTGCTACCCTGGGGTCTCATTTTAGCACAGCATTCATGGACAGTGTGGTTGGGTGAATCATTTAACTTCTGTGGGCCTCAGTCCCCTCATTTGTATAATGATATTGTTGGGCTGGACCATCTCTAAAGCCATCCTAAGTTTCAGTGCTGGGAGCTATTTGATTACATGCCATGTGGAACATATTGGTGCTTTATGCCTTCAACAATGGTGTCACACACGTATATCCCCTAAAAGCTACAAAACACAATGACATGTATGTCACATGATGACCACACATGTGCTTTGATGATGTTCCAATATCACTCTAGTTATATGCTCTGATTAACACAGAATTAATCATTACCACTGTGGAGTTACATGACAGTTACAGCTCTTTACATGATGCTGTAACAAAAATTAGTACATCTCTAATATTTATAACTTTGAGCAGAGGGAAGGACAACTCAAGTAATACTTTAAACTCTTTTCACATGACACTTCTATTTACATAAATATGGGCATGACTGTTTAAGGTAAAAAGTCAGCTGTTCGGATGGGGAGCAGAAAATAGAGTACCGATTCCTTTTCTCTCTGGAAGTATACACCCTTCACATTTGTGCAGCTACAAAGGCTAGCTACATGGGGAAGTGACATGTAAACTCCATGTGTACTCTATCAAAGCACAACTATCATGGTAGGGACACCTTTCATACATGATATAACTGAGGCAGAAATATGTGGCAGAAAATAATTTTTGAGTGACCTTAAGTTGGACTTTTTTTTCCCTATCCTCTCTTGACAAAATCAAGTTAATAATATTGCAAAATAAATAAGGTAAATCATGTGTTATTTCAAAACAAAAAGTTAAAATGGGGCTAGGGATCCAGCTCAGTGGTTAAGCCTCTGCCAAGCATGCACAAAGTCCTATTTTCAGCCCTGAGTAATACAAACACACACACACACACACACACACACACACACACACACACACACACACACGCAAGCAAGCATATATGCAATCAAGAAAGTCTAATTCCTTTGGGTAAATATTAATCAGTTCAACATTGCCTTCTCCTTCCCTTCTTTCTAGCTGCCACGGGCTTATGTCTCCTTGGGGAAGAGTCGTGGTACAGTTCTGGTCATTGGCATCCAACCTCAGAATGTTCCACTCATAAATGTATTCATTTGCTCTTTAAAAAGAAAGAAAGAAAGAAAGAAAGAAAGAAAGAAAGAAAGAAAGAAAGAAAGAAAGAAAGAGATCACAGGATACAACACAAAGATGAGCGTTAGCATTTTAAATGTTTTTAGTTGTGAATGAAAATAAATAAGCAAAAATACTGATAGAAAAATTAAACAAATACATGCAAAGCAGTGTTTTAAAATACTCTTTCTAATCTTTTAAAAATTGTACTTATTTTTGTTCTTTGACAGTTTCATGCATGCATGTAATTAGCTTTAGTCATTTTCAACCTCCGCCTTGCTCATCTCCTCTGTCGCCCATGGAAGCTTCTCCCCCTGACAAGTCCCTCTCCACTCTCATGTCTTCTTTTGTGTGTGACCTACTGGGTTTTAAATATGGCTACCTGCATGAGCATGGCTGGGAGGTTATTTCCCGGAGCATGGCAACTTATCAATGGCTACACCACTGAAGAAAATGATGCTATCCCCCACCAGCAACTCTTAACTGATCATGGCTCCTCAGCTAGATGGGGCTTCATGAGTGCCCCTTCCCTTCCCCCAGAATGAAATATTCAAGGCCCAGTCTTATGAAGTTCTTTCCCAGGTAGCCACAGCTGCAGGGAGTTCATAAGTGCTATAGTCCCCTCCAGAAGACTTTTTATTTCTTTCTGAATATCTCTGCATCTTTTGGCCGTTACATGCTTTCTGCCCAGTCTTCCACAATGTTTCATGAGTCTTGAAGGGTGTGTGTGTGTGTGTGTGATATAGATGTCCCATTTAAAGTCAAGTACTTCACTGCACCTTATTCTGAAAGTTTTGACCAGTGATGAGTCTTTTACTAAATGATACCTGATGCAACTATTTCTTTGTTCTTACTCCTTCACACCCAATAAGCTGATCTGCTATGGCTACATATTTTTTTTTTAATTATTGGTCTATGAAGTTCACTTTTGATCTTCCTTGACCCAAACATTTTTCTGGTTCCTACTTCTACAAACTTCTTAGCCAATTCCTTGTTCCTATGGGGGACAGAGGGAAAGATTAAACACTTCCCTGTTGGCCTGGTGAACAACTCAGGGAGAGCATGTGTGGTGGGCCCTCTCTATTTACTCCTTCTTTTATAATGTCAGACACCTCTATCTGTGTATCTGCACTTGTATTGACATAACACCTCTGCTCTGCTCCTCCCATATCTTGATGTGGTTGGGAAAATTTCTAAGCCATGGTTAGCAACGTTCTCATCTCTATTCTAGTTACTCAGGGATGTGGTAAGGGTGAGTCTTTCATGTGAGCATCACTGATGTCTTGGGACTCACTGGAGATCAGTTCTCTAGTGGCATGGGCAAACCTCTTTGGGTTCTTTATCACACATTTTGTCCTGAGCCTCAGTTTGGAGGAGGAGATGGGGGACTTCTGGGTCCCACAGTGTCAGAGTCAGATCCCTACCTGTGCACTCTGGAATCTGCTCTTCACACTTGGCCTTTCAAAGCAGAACACTGTTCTGAAGTCAGCTCACAGTCTTTAAGTCATTTTAACCTGAACTCTGTGCTGGGACTCAGTCGAGTAATCTTGACTTGTAAAGTTGTATGCTAGAATAAAAGCAATCCCAATAAGCTGGATCTTTGATAGTCAAGGTTACTGCTTCTGTTATTTGAAATCATGTATGTGGCCTTGTTTATTTCCTTCTCCTTTCTTTTTGCCTTCCTTCTTCTCTTCCTTCCTTTCCTTATCTCATATCAACACAGTAAACCCAACCTTCCGGCTCTTCCTTTCTCTGCCTTTGTTCATGGTAACTGTCTCTGTAGGGTCTGAGGTTCTCTCTCTCTCTCTCTCTCTCTCTCTCTCTCTCTCTCTCTCTCTTTCTCTCTCTCTCTCTCTCGTCATTATTACCATTCATTACAGACTTTAATCACATTCTCTTTGATCACTGCAAAAATCCAAAAGTTTTTTTTATGATTTTTATTCTTAGCGATCACCCCACATATAAATTATATATATTTAGTTATATGTAATTTATAAGTTACAATATAGATAACCATATATAATATATATGCATATCTTCATTCATTCATTCACTCACTCATTCATTCAGGAAACCTCTATGGACAATTGTCCATAGGGTGTCAGGTGCTGGCCTAGATGCTGTCAATCTGACACTGGGAAAGGAACAAAGGGTCTCTTTTAGAAAGAAAGCCTGAAGACTAAAAGACGAAAAGAGTGTGGCTAGATCCATGAGGGTAGGAGTGCAGAGCTACAGGTGAACATCAGGGCTGTCTAGTCTGGCCAGGATGACAGGAAATGCTTCCTACAGAATCGCTAGAAGATGAAAGAATATTCTGGGCAGGAGAAATTGTGAAAGGACTAGAAATGATGGGGAACAAAAGAAAAAAAAACTTTGGCTCAAGCCTAGAGCTTCTGTGTCTTAGGTGAGACAGCCCAGGAAAGGCCACTGCAGGTCATCTTCAAAGCTGCACGGTATCTGAAGGCACCGGACAGTGTTGGCTCCTGTGGTTGAACTGTAAGTGAGCAACTAGGACTGTTTTTTATGTTGTCTTGCTAACAGTCACACTTTAGCTGTATTTTTGCACTACCATCGTGCACGCTGTTGTCAGTGACGGAAACTAGTAAGTGTTCCACAGGGGCTATGGCATGGTGGAGCACACTACGGACCACAGCACTCAGGAGGCCAAGGTGCGAGGACATCCTGGGCTGCAGTGACTCTTATCTCGAAAAGTCAAACATAAACAAAACATTTTATGGGATTTCTGTTTTCTCTCTTAAAATGGTCTTTGTATCCATAATTATTGTAATATAAAAAGTTAAGATTCTGTAATAACATATAATGTATGGCAAAAATAAAATTCTAGAAAATACTTTTAACTGAGATTTCTCCTTGAGAGTTCAAGAAGAACAAAATTAGAGTTTACTTAAAGACTCATTTATTTTCATACAGAATCACAACCTGCTGCCCTCTGATATCTGTCAGAGAATTTTATTAATGAAACCAAGTCCATCACATATCTCTGGGAACTCTTTCAGTAACAAAACCCAACTCAAAATGGCATTTTAAAGGAAGGGAATATACTCTCACATAATTAAAACATCTGGAGGAACACCTTAGACATGTTCCTGTAACATCTTGGGATCTCTCACAGTTTCCCTATACTCCTGTCCCTTCTGGCCCCAGGAACATGTCCTTTTTGTCTCCATGGTTTTGTCTCCCATGCTGTGACAGTGCTAGGGACTCGTGTCTTTAAGCCAAATCATGTGCTGTCTTCTCAGAGGGAGCTTATCTTTCTCCCCGAGTTCATCAGCTTACTTGTAGTTGGGTTTCACTGTCCTAAATTGAATCACTATTTCGTTCACAAGTGGAAACCACAGGAATAGAAGGACCAATTGGTCCAAGAAAGGAGGGACTGTCCTTGAAGCTGAAGGTACATTATCCTATGTTGTGTTGAAGTTGCAGTGCCAGCTTATGGGAGTCAGTCATTAAATCCTTGGGAATTTGCAAGTAGTATTTATCTACAAGCATTATTAAAAATAAAATGAGTGCTGGAGAGATGGCTTAGTAATTAAGAGTGTTTGCTGCTCTTTCAGAGAATCCTCATCACAATCATCTGTAACTCCAGCTTAAGGGGATCCAGCTCCCTCTTCTGGCCTTCAGGGACAACTGCACTCACATGCACATACACACTCACACAGAGGCAGAAATAGATACACGAAAATAAACATAAAATCAATCTTAAGAAATTACATAGCTTACAGTTAAATTATACTCACTGGGCAGTGGTGGCTCAAGCCTTTAATTCCAGCACTTAGGAGGCAGAGGCCAGTGGATCCCAATGAGATTGAGGCCAGCCTGGTTCAGGACAGCCAGGACTGTTACACAGAGAAAACCTGTCTTAAAAACAAACCAACAAACAAAACCCACAAAAACAAACAAAAATAACAACCAAACGGTTAAATTATACTCAACATACATAGAATCTATACGTAGAACATAGCACTTCCTAATCATTATACTAGTTGTTACTATCAACTTCACTCCTAGGATGATGTATGTCTCCATGTCACCTGACAGGAATAAGACACAGCATACTTCTGTGCATTTCTTAACCCCACACCCAGTGATGTGACTTTCATGGTGTGAAAGCAGACATTGTAAGCATGTTTATACCATGGAAAAGGACAAGAAGACATGGAACCAGCCTAGATGCCCATCAGAATTGATAATGAAAATGTAGTCAATGAATACAGTGGAATTTCATTTAGGCATAAAGAATTAAATCATGTCATTTTGAGGAAAAGCATATAAATACAAATGGTTACAAGAAGCAAAATGAGCCAAACTACAAAAAAAAAAAATGCCATCTTTTTCTCATATACAGATGTTAGATATACTATCACAAGGTAATATCACCTACTAAATATAATACATATGGCATGGATGTCGAAGGGGGGGCCAATGTGTGTGTGTGTGGGGGGGGAAGGATATGAAGGTGGTGAGGAACAAGAGATGTAAAGGGTGTAGGAAAACCAAAACACAACATCCTTTTCTTTCAAACGCCAATCTAGATTTACTTATATACTTAACTTTATCCACGAGGCACAAAAGGAGACTGTTTAGGAGAGGAAAGGGACCAGCCAGAGGAGGAAGGATTGCAAGGGAATTGCACGGGGAAAGACAGATATAATCTAAGTTTAATGATTATATAGGCATGACAGTGTCATAGGGCAGCAAAAAACTTATTTAAAAAGTAAGGCTTTAAAACAAAGCTTCCCTCCCAGTACTTTGCGTCCTTCAGGTGTTTGTGAGAGTGGTCAAGAGCTGATTGACATACGAGGGCCGGTGCCTGCTTCTCTATCCATCTGGCACCTAGTCCATTTACTGTAGCAGCTCCATCCAGGATCCCCGTCAGTCCGCAGCTGTTCTCCACTCAGAACTCAAAGCTGGGATTCTTCTGCTTGGTTGATGTTTCTGCAACTAAAGCGACTTTAGGTAGAGGAATCAGATGGAATTTTGACTCTAATTTGGATTTTGAAGAGTTCAAGGAGCAAGCTGTAAAGTGAGTTAGCTGTGTTCCCAAGGTTGAGTCCCTCTGGCTCCTTGTCGTCATACTCGGTGACTCTGTAGAGTACAGATGACAAGCAGGGACCTGGATTACACTTTGTCCAAATCACTGTTGATGATGAAGTATTAGGCAACATCTGGAAAGGCACCTATTGTTTGTCACTAGATGACACAGTTATTTCTCTATATTCCATTCTTGGATTCAACCAACTGTGGACGGAAAAAGCTTTATGAAAAGAAATGTCTATACTTCACGTGTATAGATTTTTTTCCTTGTCATTTTCCCCTAACAACACAGTACAGAACAACTCTCTATAAAGCATTTACATTGACTTAGGGGCTATAAAGTAATCTTGGGGTGACAAAGAACACAGAAAAAGATATGCAGGGTGTGTGCAGATACCATGCCGTGTTTTGTACATGGGGCTTAAGTATCTATGAGCTTGGTTATCTGAGCAGGGTGAGGACCCTGGAATCAGTCCCGTGTGGACATCTTGAGGTATTTGCACTTGTGCCTCTATGTGGTCCCCTCCCACAGTGAGAGCAAGTTTGTGTGACCAACTGAATATGACAGAAGGGACTGTGTGGCACCTGAGGCTGGGTCAGGGAATTATGACTTCCGCTTTTCTGTTCTGAAGCCTTTTCTTTTAGGGAAACCAGTGGGATGGCATGGGAACAAGTGTGATCCCCTGTGAAGAGTCCCACACGTATAGAACTTAAGCATCCTGGTAATCACCACTAACGAAGTGCCAGCTGTGAAGATTAGCCAGCCATCTTCTAAGAAGTCTCTGTAGGCCCAAGTCAGACCTTCAAATGACTGTGATTTTAAATAATATGTGACATCTGATGAGAGACCGTGACTTGAAATTACTTAGTCAAACTGAAATTTAGAAATGAGTTGCTGGTTTTAAACCACAATGTTTTGGAGATTTGTCAGGCAACATTAGATAACTACTATATGTTGTGTGGCCACAGGCAGAATCCATACAGGCAAGGTGATAGCCACACCTACTTACAAGATCATGGAGAGGATGACTGAATGAGTCATACGCGTCACATCAGGCATCAGTAGCAACACGTAGGAAAGGCTATGTATTTGCTCAATATTGACTGTATTTCAGGTGTGTCTGTCTGTCTGGTACTCTAGCCAGCTCTTTCCAGAACTCTGGCTCTAGGTCTGATCCAGGAGCCCAGTTCCATCCAGTCTTTTGAACAGTATGCAATGATTCCAGCAACACATTCTCTGGAATTCAGGTTTTATACTAGATATGGATACAGAATATATTGATATAGATATAGACTAGATATGGATAGTTTTATGAAAAAAATATTAACCACCCCTAAAGACATCACAGTATATTTCCCTGTGTTTTTCAAAAGCAATATGCCCACAATGACGTCTAGTCCTTTGCATTGCTCTATGGGTCTCCATTTCTACTTCTTAAAATTTCATGCATGTGTTTTCTAAAACAAATGAGCATCCATCCCACTTCTTGTCCCCATCCATCCAGTGTACGTTAAACCGTAAGGGCTACGTGTGGAAAAAGGAAGATGATGCCCTTCACAGTGGCGAGCATTAGGAGAGGTGACAGTTTTTGGTCCTCAGCCTTCATTTACCCAGGCTTAAGTGACATCTTCTTTGTTGCTGAGATATAGGACTTCATCTTTAACCTGAGAGGTCAGCCTGGGTACCATTTTATCATAAGCTTAACCCGTGCTTTCTTTACGTTGCCATGACTGCATAAGAGGAGCTTCTATTTGCAGTCTGCATCTTGCTTGCCTCCCACACTCATCTCTACTACTCACACTCTGGAAAGACAACAACAGGCATCTGTCTCTCTTGCTTCCCAACAGCATCCTTTAAAGCCAAGAAAGCCTTTGTTGCTCATGTGTTTCTGGACCAACACTTAGCGGTAGTGGAAAATGTCCTGGACATGACACATTGCATAACTTAGCGATTGTTTTCCCTTTCATCATGAGCACTAAAAGAAAAGGTGATTTGCTCACATGATCCAAGAGTTCCAGATATTTTGTTTGACAACTCACCAGCAGATTCTAAACATGGCTACTTGGTGGCTCCTCCATCTGGTGGTTCCTCTTGCGATGTACAAATACCAGGTTTCAAATGGGATTGTCACAGTTAGGGGGACTGTAAGGAAAAGCCTCCTAAAGCAGGAACTTCTAATTGCCAGCATCACAGCCTGCATCTGGCGAAGTTTCAGCCCAGGAAAAAAGGTGCCCTTGTGATATGATTGTGGATATAGCAGAGAGGAAACAGGTAGGCTGCCCTTTAATGGCAAGGTCTGCTGCACTCACCCAGCTTTTCCTGGATGTGGAAAAGCAGCAAATGGAAGAGACAGTGAAACAAATTAGCAACAGAAATACCAGCCCTGCCTTGCCTTTGTGGCATTATTCAAGTTCAAATGTCTTTGATATTATTAAGTTACTCTTTTTAGGATACAGCAACATTTGAAGAACCACAAAAGCAAACACAGGAGCTGGAGAGAAATACACAAGTGGATGAGCTAGGTGACAGCTGCAGCCCTGAGATCGAGATTGCAACTTGTCAGCTTCTAACCCATCACGTGTAAGCCAGACACAGACTAGCTTCTCATCTGCCTCGCTGTGACGCTGTGATTTTGCTGTCTGGTGTGTTTTGGGTCGCATCTGTCGGCTGCATCCTCATCTCTATGAGATTCGTGCCGGCTGATAGCTTCAAGCCACGGTTATCTAAGTCTATGGCTCTTATTCCTCTCTTAGGAAGCCTCCAGGGGAACATAGTATGCTCTAATGTGGGTGTCTTGATCTTATTAATCAATAGACGGTGCCCACATCCAGGCAGTTCCATATGTTCAGGATAGGACACCGGACCCATTTGTTATGCCCTTTAACATTTATTGGTTCAGTAACGAACATTTGCTGAAATAAAAACCGGAGTCAACTTTCTCAATATCAAATGTTTGAAGCAGACTTGCTTACAATAAACGTGACTGTTCCTCTTTGCCGTTTGCACGCTCTCGACTCCTTCGTTATTCCATCTCTCACGACGAAATGATTAAAAGGCACTGCTTCAACCCCTAAAATTTGGCTCTTGTCTGCATAAGGCTTTAAATTTCACCATGCTGGTCTGTGCGGCAGCCTAGGGAGGCCTTTCGCATTTCATCCATTGCTAATGTTTCATGTCTGTGGAATGAATGAAACCCTTGATTTCTTTTGTAGACACATGTAATCTAAAGGCATGCAACATTTTGCAAATGTTGGCTCATATATTAATTTCATAAGGTCTTATTTGGTCTGTCGACCAAGTTCTGATTACTTCCATATTGCTCGTAATTGCCTTAATATCCCCAAAGACTTTCTCATTTTGTGCATCCCTTTATCTTTGCGTCTTTTATCTCTTACTGTGAGAGTCCAAAATTGCTGACACATTCAGTGGGTTTAAATCCTGAGTGTTGCAGAGGAGTTTTCAAATCTGTTTTAATTTTCTATACTCAGCTGAGGGCCATTACACATTCTGTTCAGTTAATCTGTTTTTAATCATATCTGTAAATGCTAAAGCTGTACATGAGAGAAATGGTGCGTAAAGTGAATCTAGATCAAGTATACTTCAGCATTTGTGAAATTGAATTCTTACTTTGTTCTACCTACAAGTTACTCTTCTGTATTTGTATGGAGTTGACGTATAGCAGAAGTTATGCACCAAGAGCTATGGTACTGTACTGAAAATAGCATGGGTTTCCCATGTTTACATGTGCATTAACTATTACTTTATCACTTTAAATACTGTCTTATTTAACAGTGTTACAATAGGACTAATAGGTAGAAAGTTATTATCTATATTTCATCTCTTATCAGCTAGGATATGTTCAGCTGCATGAAATTAGCAGTCTCATTAACAGTGGCACCAGCCATTGGCAATTGCTTACTAAGAGTTCCGGAGGACTTAGGCTTTGTCCAATTTTTTCCCCCCTCCATCCTTGAGGTCATTTGTATTATATCTCATGAAATGCAAAAGGCCTTTCTGGGCTGGAGTGAGTCACACTCCCAGATGTCAAACTCCGTGTGCACCTGAGCAGGAACAGAGGGAACAGAGGCACACGCCCATCCCACTACATGCCTCTTGACTTTTATCCTTCTTTCAAGGTCTGAGCAATCTTCCCCTCGTGTCTTATCTGGGATAAAGTTGGGCCACAGGATCACCCTTAGACTAGGTCAATATTTCCCAAGGCAAGCACTCATCTCGACTGGTTTAGGCCAATCATAATTATCCTGGTCCTCCATGTACAATACTTGAACAAGGGGCTTTGTCAGCTAGTAGGGATAGGCTGGATGAGAAGCAAGTGGGTGGAGGGTAGAGCTGCTTGCCAGACAGTAACTATTCAAAGTTCATGCTCTGATATATTTACAAGGTTTCTGCTATCATCTTTTGACCTATGAAGTCAGCTGTAATGTTTCAAGGTGCTGTCTGTTCACACATTCATTATTCTTTGCATTTAAAAATAGCATCTCTTACTACAATATATTCTTCTTGAGTTTAGTGGACAATGTGGGATATACTGTTGTATTCATGTGAAAGGGGAAACAGGAAGGGCTTAGGAGTAGAGGGGAAAAATGTAACCAGGGAAGGAAAGGACAAAGCCTGGGTTCTTCATTTCATTTGCAGAATCTTCCCTGTGGAAGAAACACACAGCATGTGTTTGGGCTATCAGTGGAGAATTACCTCCTCAGAAGAAAACGCTGGAACTCGATGGGTGAAGGGTTACCATGAGTAGAACATAATTCTGCTGTTGCCGCGAGCCAGTTAGCTAAATGAATAAATACAGATGTGGAAGGGTTGTGTCTTCAGCCGTTTATCTCCTGACTCCTCTTGCTCTTCATTGGAGCTTTGGCCCTTTGTGCCAAGTTAAACTGGAAATAGAAAGAGCAAGTGGAGGGTAGGAAGACTTTAACTCTCAGGGAAGTCTCAGAGTTGACAATTAACTCTTAGCTACCAATCCAAGACATGGAGGAGAGGTACTTTTCCTTGTTTTAGTTTATAATTTAAAGAAAGTGGAATGACCCTTCTTGGGGTTCTCTCGGGTATAAGTGATAGGATTTACTATATACTAATTGAAACAAAACAGAGGAATTGGGGGTAAAAGTATTGGGACGGCATAGACTCAAGGGGAAAATTCAACAACCCTGTCTTAGGAGGAAGTATCATCCTGAATCAAGAACCCCAATCTGGGTGCTTGCATCCCTGCATGTTTTGTGTCCACTAAGCGTTATCTGGCCTCCGTGTTCTCTATGTGGCCAGAACCTGCTTTATAGATAGATTCTGAGTCATGTTATTGATGCAATATACAAACATTTTGTTTTTCCAGGAAAGTGTTGCTATAGACCTTGAGTGAACTTTGACTTTTCTGGCTTGGGGCAGAAACTGTCTCTTGTAGGTAAGATGAAGAAAGCATGCTAAGGAAGTAGAATAATAAGTAGGACTGATTGATCTAGGATCTTGCTCTTTGTCCATGTTTAGGAGCACTCATGTTTCCTGGTTTATGATGGGGCTATATCTTGACAGATTCATCAGAAGTTGAAAATGCATGTAATATATTGACAGTGTGTTGCCATGGCTTGATAAGGTAGCCCACTCAATTACATGGTTGTTTACCTTCCTGACTAGCTGGCTCAGGGGAGCTAAGGCTCTCTGCTGCCACACTGACTCACCAGAGTAAGTAATGTCCTGCGTATCTCTAGGAAAATGTTAAAATTCCAAGTCCAAACAATGGCTTCTATAGAATGTTGATTGATTTCATTCACCATTATGACATCATAATAACATTATAAGTCAGGGACTGTCTGTACCAGTGTGGAACATGCTCCCTCACCAACAGTCATTGGAACCATGGCTGTAAAGCAATATTTCTAGAAGAAAAGGGCTTTTCTAAATGGAAATGTCTTCTACAACACAGACCTCACTGTTTGAGTTCCTGAGTTAATAGCATGGCTAGTCTCTGATGGGACAGCCCAGTGACAGAAGTGGCCTGTGGCTTTGAAGGGCTGATGTGATAACTCTGTGCTGTGGATCGTCTAAGGCTAATTTTCAGGACAATGTCAGAACTCCTTGGCCTGCACAAGCAGACTCAAACTGATCCTTTGAGTTGTCATATCCTCCTAAGTGCTACAAACCTCCCCCAGCCACATGTCCCCAGCTTATTGGCATCAAAGTCACTGCTGTGCACACATACTCATTTATTCCATTACCGAGACACTCAAGGGACCTCGCGAAAGACAGTCACTCTTGTTGACGACGCTTTCGTGGAGAAACAGGAAATAATGAAGTAAACCAGAGAGCGGGTAATCTAATTGCCACTTCTGATAAATACCGTGAAGGAAATAAACAGGATATTGTGGGAGAAAATGTTTATGAAAGATGTTCATGGAAAGGTTTACTTGCCCTTTTATTGTCTTTACAGATTTTTTTTGGATAGTTCTCCTTGTGTGCTTTTGGTACCGGGCTCTCTCTCTGATTCACCTCTCCCTGAACTTACTGCTTCTACCTGTGGCTGGAATGCAGAAACCTTGAGAGCAAACAACTGAGGCCACTTTCATTCTCTCAGTCTCTTCTTCCTTATTCTGAGAGCCCAACCTCACGAATCTTCTTACTACTATTCTCATGCTATGCATGGAAGCTAAGGACCATCTTATGCAAACCTCTTCCCACAAGATCTATGCCTAAGAGAAGGCGAGAACCCCTGCTGGGAGACATCTGGTTATGGGGGAGGATAATTCTGGGGGAGATCTTCCCTCCACTTTTCCGGCTGCCAAATCAACAACTTAACATCTCTAAGTAGACACTCAAGGTATTAGAGTAAAGCAGTCCTTATTTTTGCATTTGTGTATAGTCTATGCTTTACTTTGTATCATTTACTTTCTGCCAACCCCACACACATATGCTTATAAACAAACAAAGTCATCATACTCCTTCAATGTATAACAGAAGGCAAGCATTGGTCTTAAGGAAACATCAATGCCCTTTAGATTTGAGAGGGTTTTCTCCCATCATGGAACGTTTATTCCATACTTCCTGTAACCTCCTACCCTCCCAGGCACATGAATGCTAGGCTGTGCAGCTCAGCATGTAACCCAAGTCCAGGATGTGGGCCAAATTCTTTCTTTCTCAGCTGCCATGTTTTCTCTCCGAGTGAACTGATATTTGCTTCATTTCCAAGCTGGCCTGCTGTTAGCCGTGATGGAAATCTGTGACCACAATCTTGGTGGGGCTTCCCAGAATTCAAGCTGTGCTGATCTGTGCGAGAAGGCTGAAAGGAGTTTGTGGCTTGGCAAGGTGACATTTTATTTAAAATATGCTAACAGTGTTTATAAGGCACGTTTAATACTTCTACAACATTAAAAAAAATCAATGAAAATTTCTTGGTAATAAAATATGTTTTCCAGGAAAATTGTTTTGAAAGTTGTAGTCCAGCAGGCTCAAAAGCAAATAATTAGATTCTTAGCTTCATAGACATCAATGACTCAGAAAGGGAGCCTCTTCTAACTCTTCACTGTTCAACTTTTCTCTGGCTATTTTCCAACACAGTTTTATTTTATAGTCTCCTATCTGATAACACACACACACACACACACACACACACACACACACACACAACCAAAGCAAAAAAAAAAAAAAACCCACGTGCTTGCAGGAAATTCAAATCTAGCTAATGAAGCTCCTTGATTGTGATACAGTTTTCTGAATTCCCTAGACTCCTTTTTCCTCCTCAGGTTTGCCTAAGGGATTTCAGAACCATATATTAAAAGTTGAAAACTGGAGAGACTTTTCTGGATGTTCACCATGTGCTAAAATGGCCGAAGTAAGATCCGAGGAGACTTAATGGTCCAGCTGTAAGACGGAACATAAACACATCAAAATGACGAGGGAGAGAATGAAGATAAAACTAATGGCGGCAGAAAGCAGCTGCAGACGGACGCTCGAGAGACAGCCAGTTGGCCAGGTTCATTACAGGAGAGCAACTGAGGATGGAAGATTGAGGGAGGGCCCGGAGCAACACCAGTTGGGAGGAGAAGAGCCTCCTCCATCATCCCACAGAGAATCAGAAAGGGATTTACCCGAGGAGTTTTGCATTCAGCAGCCACCCCAAGAGCAGCTTCTGCACCCCCTGGACTCCCAAATGCTGAATTGGTTTCCTGGTGCCTGTGGGTGAGTCTGAACCAATCCCGGTCCCTGGCCACCACCACAAAAGTTCATTAAATCCTTTCAGCTGAACACCAAGAGATGGCCATGTGCATTCACATCCTTAGGGAGTTCGGAGATTCTTAGCAATGTTTTCTCTGAAAAAAAAAAAATTTTGTTGTTGCTGTTCTGACTCTGCTGTGAAAAATATCACATTTTCTGAATAGAGCAAGTGACTGCTTGTAAAATCACACACTTGAGGCAATAGACAGTAGCTGGTGGACTGCAAATCCCTCTGATTTCCAGAGGCTCTTTGTTAACTCAGGGAAATGCTAACCAATTTTTAAGGTCTCTAACTTGATTTTCCTTCCCCAGTGTCAGATGGGAAACCACAGATCCCATCTTAAAGGGAATAAGAGACAGTTTATTCTGGAGCCCTTATGAGTAATCATGGCCTGGGGACACAGGTTAGGTTACCCCGACATCTATGTTTCAATGTGGAAGCAGTTTCACAGTTTTATATATATATATATATATATATATATATATATATATATATATAGTTTACAGATTAAAAAACAGGTCACGAATCAAAGCAACTTCAAAACACATTGGTGGGTACACCAAACAGGCAGGTATGTCGACATAGGGGAAGACTTTTTCTAGGCCTAAGATGTTATCTTGGGTTGGTGGAGGCTAGTGTTCTGCTAAGTTAATAGTTTCTAAGTGGTTTTTAGTCATTACCACGAGATGTTAGTTCAGATACAGAGTGGGGAAGGCATGGTTGTTCCAAAGGCTAAAACCAGCTCAGGATAAAGTAATTAGCCTCTGAACCTACAAAATTCCAATCTTGCCACAGTCCTGAAGTTCCCATCAGTCCATCAGTC
The DNA here is from genome assembly GCA_902168425.1 of Peromyscus attwateri. Taxonomy (NCBI): domain Eukaryota; kingdom Metazoa; phylum Chordata; class Mammalia; order Rodentia; family Cricetidae; genus Peromyscus; species Peromyscus attwateri. The sequence goes on from CABHPP010144033.1 coordinate 18,597, forward strand.
TCTGCAGACACAGAAGCCAGGAGTTATTTGTTCACAGCCAGACATAGCTTCTTTTCAGGAGTTTTGTTCACACCTGGCAAACAGATAGGCAGACTTACCCTCCCTGTCAGACTTAATGCACCCTGCGCTCTGCCCTCTCTACACATGGGAAATTGGGTCCTGACACATCTAACCTTCAGCTGCTTATAGAAGATGGCTGACATTCCTCTGCCTTATTGCTTTTGTGTATGCCACAGCCTTTTCCTTAAAAGGCTCTCCAGTGATCAAGCACCTGTGTTCCTTGTTATCTGATGGGCAGCATCTCCTGCTTAAACTCCCAGTGACGTCAACCCTGACAAAAGTGTGTCTTTTTTCATTCGGGACTATTTTTTTTTCTTCCTGCACATCCACAGGCCTGTAGATCATATCTCCTGTACAGAGTGAGGACATTGCATCATCATTTGGGGCAATCATGCCTTTAACCACACAATCTGAACACCTCAGGGCTGGAGTGTGTTATATTAGATTTATACCTCTCATCCTTAGGAGCATCAGATAATGAGTGCTCACATCATATTCACTTAAGGTAAACCAACAATCTGCTTTTCCTATAGCCTGTATTCCCCTTAGGGCATCATTTCCCCTTTTATAGGTCTTTTTTTAAATATATATTTATACAATAAAGAACACATTGCCTAAGACACATCACCTAAATATCATAAGAAAACATAAGATTCAAAAATTTCCAATGAATTTGAAATTATTGTTGTTCTCCAATTCTTCATACTCTACTTATATCTACCTAATTGGTGTTGGCAGTTTTTTTTTTAAATTTGACTCCCATGTTTTATTATATTGGTGATTTATTGTCATTGTCAACACACAAACACACACACACACAATTGTGTATTAAACATGATCTCAACTCTCATGACTGACTCTATTCTTTTTTTTTTTTTTTTTGCATGCCCATTAAAGTATCCACAGAAATACAGATTCTGGCATATATTTAAAATAAAATACAGTGAATTATGAGTTTGATACCACAAATTAAGAAAATGTGTGTGAAAAAATTGATTATTTTGTGTGCTGCTCTCTAGTCCAACCTATAATTAAGCATTGTATTTTTCAAGATTGTAGTCGACGTTGTTATGACTCCTTTTCATCTCTTGGGTATTTTACTTGCATTTTGTATTTACTTTACAAAAATCTTCCACACAAGCATTCTTTTAGGTTGGTGGTAAACCTGTAGGGAGGACTGCAATGGGGATAATGGTATGTGCATGTGTATATTGACATACTGAGATTATTAGCCAGACTGGGAAGTCCTCTCCTAGCGCATGATGGAATGGAACATGAACACATTTTGTGCATTGAGTTTGCATAATGTAAGAGTATAAGTGTTTATTCTTTCATTATTCCTACACAATGTCCAAATTTGGAGTTACTAAAGAAAGAATACTTTAGAAGGTATACTCATGATAAGAATTAATTCATATTAATAGAAAACATTGTTTTAACCCAAGTCTAGCCATGAAGAATACACGTACTGGATTTTCTCAAAAAAATAAAGGGAGCTGAGGGTGACGTTTCAGAGCTGATGTCAGCAAACATTTCTGTCAAAGACAGCTGCAATTATTTCACGCTCTGGAGCTAGCAGAAGGTCTTTGTTGCATGATATTCTTTAGGTCTTTTTGTTGTTGTTGTTTAGTTGTAGTTTGGCTTTGCAACTCTTTAACAATTTGAAAAACCTTCTCAGCTTGAGAAATAAGAAAGAAGAAACAGCATTTCACTGTCCAGTGGTCTAGAGTGGGTGACCTCTGTCCTCTCCAGGAAAGACACAGCAAACATGTAAGGATGGCAAACCTTGATTACATCCTACTGAAAAGCCAAACAACTGTGAAGTTATCTGGGGACTAGAGGCAAACTAAAATGTGGTCTGCATATGAAAGGACATCTTCAAGTGTCGCAGTTACACTGGGAAGAGTCTTGCTTTGGTGATTCTGAGACACCGAAGAGGATCAGCGTGGCACTCATGAACTTAGAGTCAAAAATTTCAGGAGAAAAATAGAAGCAAAAGAAAGTAGGAGCCAGTAGTTGCACATCCTAAGTTTTTGTTTTACATTTAATTATTTATTTATTCGTGTTTGTGCTACGGCATGTGTGTAGAGGTCATAGGGCACCTTGTGAGAGTCGGGCTTTTTTTAAATTTATGTATGTGTGTGTGTGTGTGTGTGTGTGTGTGTGTGTGTGATGGCATGTGTGCAGAGGTCACAGGACACCTTGTTAATTCTCTCCTTGTATCAAGAGGATTGAGATCATAGGAGTCGGTTTTCAGCCTTCATAGCTGGCACCTTCCCAGGGCCCGCAATGAGTGTTATTAAATGGCTGAATGAAAGTATGTTAAATTGACTCATTCTTTTGCAAATATACTTAGGAAGATGAAAGGCCCTAAAACTCAATCACCAGATTCTGTACAGGAATAGATAAAAATCAAACTTCTGCAATACAGTCTAGATTTGCAATATTAGTACTCTATGATCTCAGTCATAGAAGAGTGACCAGGGATGGAAACCGGATTAGTTTTATAAAAAATTAAAAGAAACACTAAGAAAAATGATGATAAATTAATTTTTCTGTTTCAAACAAGGTATGGGTTTGTAAGGTTCCATGGAGACTATTACTCAGATCTGTTCAGTGTCCAAACAAGAAAATCACTGCCTAGATTGCTTTGTTCTATGTCTAAACTTGCCATCAAATATTTGCGTAACCGTGGGGGATGACAACACAGTACACACACACACACACACACACACACACACACACACACACACACCCCAGGCCAAAACTGCCTCATGCGAGCTCAAGTCACACATTTTTATAAAGCCCTCATTTGCCTGAATCTGTCAGGTTAGCTTTCCTACCAACCCCTTCCAGCATGACTAAACATTCAATGTGTGTGTGTGTGCATGTGTGTGTTGAAAAAAAAACAATAAATAAGAAGTTGAATAACCTATTGATTTGATGAAAGTTATCTAGTAAACTCAGGCTGTGTTCAAACATTTGGGTGCATGTGCTCTTAAATACCGAGCCATTTGCCTGTCTTGCGGGACATAAAATCATGATCAGGAGGCACTCAGCATTGTGAGGACAGAAAGACACCCCCCACCACCATCCCTCCACAGAGGGGGGCGGTTGTTTGTTTGCACTTTACATCAGAAAGCACAGGAGTATGTAGAGAAGAGATCTGTCTGCAAATACCTACTTCATGTTGTAACAGAGCCGCCCCTCATCAGAACAGCTTTCCTGTCTTGTTTTAATAAATGTGCAACATGATGGCATTGGGTAGACAATTGAATAGAACACACTCAAATCTCCCAGGAATGGGAGGGAGGCTTGGGGTAGAAGGAGGGTGTAAGGCACAGAATATCTGTAAAGGCCGGGCATTGACAGGAGGTCAAGTTTCGGGACTGACTTTGGAAGAGAGAATGAACTCCCATTGCCTTGGAGATCCTCTTGTAGTCCCTCCATATGAATTCCCCCCCCCCTTTTTTTTACTCAAAATTACTTCATTAACAGAAAAAGAACTGCTAAGATATGAATGTTGATAATGTCTTCAGATTTGTAAGAGCTGGAATTGGTGAGGCTTCAATTAGCTTATTTTGGATTCTGACATCCAAGGACGTACCTATGAAAAGGAGGTCACTGTGTGGTCTGTTCTGGAGACAGCTTTGATGGCTTTTACTGAGAGGTGTCTTTTCAATGTACAAAGAATGGAACAGTGGCTGTCCATGGTTGCCTTCCTCGTGAGAATGTGCTGGAATATTTTATTGTTGGTTTGGCATTGAAGTCGGCTGTGAAATGATTTTTATGAATGCTGTTTCCTGGGAGGCACACAGAACTGAGAATTGCATGTCATGGGGCCGTGATCTCAGGGAACAGAAATCAAATCAATAAAGGTCTTGGGGAATTATGGTCTATGGGACGTATTTTCTTCACAAAATGAGTCCATGGTTCACTTTGATGGTGAGTTTAAATGGATCATATGAGAGCAGAAAAACACATCTGTCTTTAAGTGGTAACAAAGTTCTATTTAAGAATTCCTCCCATAAAATCATATCTGAAGCCTAAAATTCAAGAGAATAAATAAGACAGGAATATCTCCTATAGTAGAAAGAAGTGGCTTAATACACAGCTTTTCAAGCCTTTAATTTAATGGTACTCATACTTTAAATGCAGGAGGGAGCAAATAGAACTCACTATTCCATAGGGGTATATGTTCGAGACTTCATTTTCAACAGCCATATTAAAATGGTTTCTCCTCCAGGAGAAACAGACACCTCGTAGAAGGAAGAGGTAGAAATAGCTAGCCTACAGCTGTTGATGGGGAACCGGGTTAGCTGGAAACAGAAGAGAGAAAACTGGCTTTGCAGGAATCTCTCTGGCAGTGTAATAATTCGATTCCCCCACAGACCCCACAGACCTCCTGACCTGCTCCACAGGTCCAGCTCAAGGCAACGTCATCATTATGATCCAAGCAATTTTAGGAAGGCACATTTTCGAACACAGCAGGAAAACAATAAAGAAGAAAAGCTTCATATTTGACTCAGATATACTACAGTAACCCAGATTCTACAGAGCAGCAGTAGGTTGCTCAGCCCATGGCTCATGGCAGGGGTTTGGACAAGCCTACACAATATGAATGAAGTTTTAAATAACTTGGGTCATTTGTGTTCACAGGCAGGACCCTTCAGACCCCAACCTCAGCAGGGTCAATGCCACATCTCCAGTTCGTAGTAATTTGAATGCTTTTCTTCTCAGAGTGTGAAAACAGACAAGTTATGAATTTCATGACAGAGCACTCAAAGACCCTATCGAGAGACCTGGAAATTTAACCAGTACCAAACACTAGACAGGTTTTAGTGTTTTCAATGGATACCTGCTTATAAATTTGCCATCCTGCAATATAGTGTATTTTTTTTTTTTTTTGGTTTTTCGAGACAGGGTTTCTCTGTGTAGCTTTGCGCCTTTCCTGGAGCTCACTTGGTAGCCCAGGCTGACCTCGAACTCAAAGAGATCCGCCTGCCTCTGCCTCCCGAGTGCTGGGATTAAAGGCGTGCACCACCAATTAGCCCGGCTAATATAGTGTATTTTTAAGTACACTCTTGAAATGAGTTGAATCGTAGAAAAACATAATGCGCATGTTGATGTGGAGTACAGTATTTAAGCAAATCAAGATTCCTGTGGAGAGATGATAAACGAGGGCTATGCTGAAATAACAGGTTATCATAGTTCATTATGTCTCTGTAAGCCCTTTAGAATCCATTCTTGAATTCAAGCTGCAAGTTTTCGATCAGAACACAATGTCTCTCCAAACCAGCGATGACGAACATGACTAGTCTAAGAAGAGTGACCAGGTGAGGACACGCAGGGAGTGCTAGGAATGCTTTGGCTCCACTCCTTCCCACAGCGCTGCACTAATTTGTTTCTTATTAAAACTGAGGCTGGGGAACTTACCCAAAGCTATGCAGATAGCAGCTACAGAGGCTAATGCTAATTCTAGCCATCTGAAATGACTGCCCCATAGCAGTCAGGGCCCAGGTCCCTTTTCTATGTGGCTGCAGGATAGTCACCAGATTTAAAATGGAAGCAGCCCCTAGGCCAGAGCTCCTCTGAGGAGACAAAGAAGTTTTGGGTCTCTTAAAGTTGTGTTGGCCTTGAGAGCAGGGATCCAGCTTTTAGGGACTTCGATTTTGTCCCTTTCTCCCGGTGGCTCACTACTGGAGTCAGAAAAAGAAGAGAGGAAAGCAGATCCTTGGATAAGGCAAGGACACGGTGTTTGAATCAACCTGCCAACAACGGCTTCCCTAAGGACCTATTTAAGGTGGCTGGGGTGGCTGACTCCCTCTTCTCCATCTAGCTTGTTGAACCAGACACATGGGGAGGATGAAAAAAATGAAAGAGGAACATTTTCTTCTGTATCAGAGCTAAGTGTATTCAACTGACGCTAAGAAATGTTCTCCCATTTTGACTGTAGTTGGGAATTTTGGTAAACTCCCTGGAATCCTTTTCAGAGCTCTTCAAAATCAGAGATGACACAAGAAATACTTAAAGAAGGACCAAGTAATTATGCCAGTAAGCTTCCTGTGGTCCAGTTCCCAGATGAGTGAAATTTTTAGCAACTTTGAGAGGCAAATTGTGATTTATTGTAATATTTCTCCCAACATATCCATCAACTGAGACTGAAAGTGTAAAAAACCAAATGCTTGTCTAGAATTTTGAATGTGAGTTAAAATTTGTAGAGTTTACACACCATCTTTTTTTAATTAAGTGCTTAAGAAGTCAAGATTGAACAAAAACAAAACATAGAGTCACTCATATATTCTCCTTTAAAATAACCAAACTTACTTTAAACAGATATTGAAAATATGAGTTGTTTTTATTAATGGATAACAAGATATATTCATACATGCATATGTTATACACTCAAATCAGCTTGAAAGTAACAATTTCCCCAAAAAGTTGTTGTTGTATTAATGTATTCTATCTGATTTCTGCTATAGATGGCAGACTTCTCAAGCTACTCAGCTCACTTTGTGTCTCACAACAGCGTCCCTGCTCTTATCACAAAATTGCAGTTTACTTTCTTCTTTATTGAAAAATGATCAGAACAGCCAGTTTGTGAAGAAATGCAGCAGTGAATTAAGAGCATGATTCTCTTCCTGCCTCCTCGTAGCTAGTCAGTCAAAAGTAGTATGACATCCATCTCTTTCAAGTTATCATTTCTACTCCATTCATGTGACCACCGGCTTTTTAGTAGGCCCCCCAAACTCCTGGCTTGGACTTTGCAATAGCTTCCTGTTATATCCACCTTTACATATTTGGAATTAACCTCCTAAACCAACAGAGTTCATTTTTTGAAAACCACAAATCTAGTAATCATAGTTCTTCAGTGAGACCACACTAATGTTTTCTTTCAGGATCATAGAAAATAAAGTTTTGCACTTGCTAGATAGTTCAGTGGGTGAAATGCTTGCTGCTAAGCCTTATGGCCTTGGTTTGATCCCGGAGACCAATAAGGTAAAAGGAAAGAATGGATTCTTGAAAGTTGTCCTGTGACCTCCACACAGGTACGCAGTATATATGATCCCTGCCCCCCAACACACACACACACTCACCCCCCAAACACATCCCACATCCACCCATCCACACTACACACACACCACACACATATACAAACACACACACACACACACACACACACACACACACACACACACACACGGGTATTAAACTTTTTAAAAAGAATATAAAATTGTATTATGTTGTGTATAGGATTTTGTTTTGCTTTTTTGAAGAAAGCTTGCTAAGTAGCCCAGGCTGTCCTTTACCTCTTGATCATCCAGCCTCAGGCTCCACGTGCTGAGATTACTCAACATGTGTCACTATGTCTAACTTCTTATGCAAGTTTCTTGGATCCTTTATCACCCTCACCCAGCCCATAATATTCGTTATTTTCTTCTTCCTCAACTTATACACCTATGGTGTAGGACAGTGTGTCTGTTTCTCACCAGATGAAGAAACACATACTGTCTTCCTTGGGAGGTGGGGATCAGAGTCAGGACTACATTTCTATCAAGTTGTCCTGCGATGCCAGTGATGCTAGCATGAGGACCACTCGTGGAGAATCACTTCTTTAAAACAAGCCAAGTTTTCTTCCAAAGGAAGCCTTGGGCTAAACTCCACAATCGCTTTCCTTTCTCTTTTGGCTAGTGCCTTTTTCCCCTAAAGTTGAACATAGACATTCTTCTAGATCTGCAAGTGTTGCCCTACAGTCCACAGTCTGTTAATCTGTCTGGCTTCTTTCTTAAATCTCAAGGATAACATGTATATTATTTACTTTTATATCTCCGGACTTATCATAGTGGGCAGGAAGCCATTCTTGGCTGAATGAATGAAAATTTGTGGTATCGTACCCGATTCTTGACTTGGCTGTTTTGCAGATGTAGAACTGTCCATGCTATCTGTTACCTTTTGGAGGCTTCTGGAACATGTATTTCAGTGACCTTTTGATAACATTTCAGAACTCTTAACAATTCACCAAAGGGAATTTGAAGGCAATTCTAATCTTACATTCCAATGAACAAGAGACACACACATGACAGGCCATCAGAAATCAGTTTGATGAGACTCGATACAACATGAAACAAAAGGTTTTTGAAATGGTCCTGGAAATTTTATGAACCTCTGTCTAATATTATTTCTTAGATGAAAGTTGAAGCTATGTAGTGAAGATATAACTAGAATATGTCAGTAAACTATCATCAGGAAATCAAAATGCAGACAGAATGTTACTTGAGTTGAGGATATGGCAGCTCCAACAATGTAGGCTCACCATTAACCTCTGATATGCCAGTTAAAGAGATAAGTGATAATGAAAAGTAGAAAAGAGAAAAAGATTAATCAGTGTGACTGTAGGGGAGACTTGGGAAGGGGAGCAAAGAGGTCCAGTGGACCTGTGGGTCCAAGTGTCTTTGGGACACCGACATCATGAGATTTAGGTTTAAATAGAGGAATCAATATCTATCCATCTATCTGTCTGTCTATCTATCTATCTATCTACTATTTATCTAGCTATCAATCTATGCATATACTTATAAACATGTACATCTATCTATCTATTTATCTATCTATCATCTATGCATATACTCATAAACATACACCATATACATCTATACACACATCTATCTATCTACCTATCTATCTATCTATCTATCTATCTATCTATGGTCATGGTCAAGGAGTGGTCCTGCCCATTATTGATCCATCACTGTCTCAGCAGCTCCAATCTCTCCTCAAAGAGGTTGCATACATTGTCACACCTGTATGAAGACTTTCAAGGAAACAAGTTCCTTCTCTGGCTGAAACCAAAGCTTCAGCTTTTCCCTTCCTCTATCATGAGGCTTCTGGGGTAACGTTAATCATTGGGGTTCACTGTTTCTACAGTCTGATAGCTGAAGGGGATGCACAGGTGTCTCTTCTGAGTGTTTCCTTTCCTGACAGGGTGATTATAAGAATAGGGGCTTGGTATATTTTGACTGTAGATGTTTGGCCATCGACTTTTTGGCCTTCCATTGTGTCCACACAACCTATAGGCATACATGGCTTTCAAACTCCATGGAGATCAGAAAATGATTCTTAGGGAGGGCTGAATTCATTTTTCTGGTTTTAGATGATGGCACAAAGTTACCAATGAAAGCAGACAAATGCCAACTAAGAAGCTGAAGCCAAAATCTTCTCTTTGATCGGATACTTAACTGACTTGCTCAGATTTATAGGCTATAGGCCATTCTCAACTGGAAGAACAAGACTCGGGGGCTGTGAGTCAGACACGTTCACCGCATGCTGACTGGTGTGATCAGGTGGAATGAGGACTGGGCAGGAAATCCAGCCTCATCTAGTGCAGGGTCTTGAATGTCATGTCAAGGAGTCTGAATTTGATTGTGTGAGCATTTGGGAGCCACTGACCTAATTCCAGATTGGAAATTAGAGAAACATAAAGCAGAGAGACTAATTATATGGGCTATGCAAAAGATTGGACCTGAGCCAATTTAGGGCATTGAGAATGATGGAGAATATTTCAGAGAAAAATTTTATAGAACTTAATGACTATATTAGTCAGAGTTCTCCAGAGGAAAAGATTCAGTAAAGTGTGCATGCGTGTGTGTGTGTGTGTGTGTGTGTGTGTGTGTGTGTGTGTGTTCACTCATTCTAAAGAAATGGCTTATTCAGTTATTGAGATGGGCAAATTCAAAATTTGCAGGGCAGGGAGAAAGGCTGCAGATGTGTCCCAGGGAACAATCTATGTTGTCATTTAAATATGAAGGTTGGCTGGTGGCAGAATTCTTTCTTGCCCTGGGGGAAGTCTGCCTTTGTTTACTGATGAATGAGACAGAGTGTCATGGATCACATCTGCTTTACTCAAAGTCTACCAATTTGAGCATAACTGTCTAAAAGCACCCTCCTCAGAATCTAGACACTGTGGCCCATTCGAGTCAGTATATAAAATTAACCATTACCTTGAACGTGTGGATGTGGAGCCAAAGGATGAGAGACACAAAAATAAATGGTTCTATGGCTTTTACTTTGCATATTTGAGTGAATGGTGATGCCTTTGAACTAAGAAAATGGCTGATTACTTTTAGCTATCAATTTGACACAACCTGGGAAGAGTCATAAGGAGGGATTATCTAGACCAGGTTGGCCTGTAGACATGTCTGTGGGTGCCTTGGCTGTTAATTGATGGAGGAAGGCCCAGCCCACTGTGGGCAGCATCATTCCCTAGGCAGGGGATACCGAACTGTGTAAGAGTGCAGAAAGCTAGCAGAGCATAAGCCACAGCAAACAAGCAGGCGAGGATGCCTGGTTCTCCTCTCTCGGTTCTGACTGTGGTTGTGATACCATAAGTCCCTGCCTTGACTTCCCTGAAATGATGGACTGTAACCTGACATTGTGAGTCAAATGACGCCTTTCGTCCCCCCATGGCTATTTGGTCAGAATATTTTATTTCAGCAACAGAACTGAAGCTTAGGGCAGACAGAAGTCCTGGAAAGGGAGAAGATGTTGAGTAGAAGAGGTTTAGAATGTATTTACTGATTGTCAACTTTACACCAAGTGCTGAGCAAAATGTTTTTTCTTTTAGTGTGTACCTGAGAGGAAACAACACAAGGAGACCATTGGGTAGTGATTACGCATGACGTTTAGAGGCAAAGACACTCTTTGCCTCTATTTACGCTCTTCAAGTCTGACCTGCAATATAAGCTACTATTTCTAATTTTTAAATTTATTTATTTATTTATTTATTTATTTATTTATTTATTTAACCCCCCCCCTCCATGTATGTGTGTGTGTATACTTGTGTGCCAACATGTGTGTGTTTGATCAGAGAACAACTTCCCAGGGTCACTTCTCTTCTTCCATCATGTGGGTTCTGGGAATCAAATTCATATTTCAGGTTGGGTAGTGTGTGTACTAACCACTAAGCCATCTCCCTGGCCCGGAAAGATGAGATTTTCTGAGAAGTACATGTGTCTGTCCTGTCTGACACAAAGTAGTTTACCAGGCGATGTCTACATGAGACATTGTCCTGTCTATATTTTCACTTTGTTGGTTTCTGCAATAAATGGAGAACATTAAACAGATACCAGACTTGTCCCCAGTGTGGTGACATTCTCTGGGGACATGGTTGCTGGGAGGGTACTAAGTGACATTGTCTTCTGTTACAGTATGTTAAATGACTCCATGGTGGCTTGAAACAGATAATGAAGCCCCCTAAGGACCTGTGTTAGAACCGGGGAATAACACAGGCCCCGGTCTCATTAGAGTCTGTTAGTCATTGTGTAAACTATGTGTGAGGATTCAGTAATGGATATATAGTATTTCATTAAAGTTCATAGAGGTCATAGATAAGTCTCATGTTTAAAAAGCATGCCGAAGCCCCTTTAACATTGTTTAATTACAGCTAATAAAATGACATCTTAATTTCTTTGTTCACAAATACAAATGCATTTAATAGAATGGAAGTAGCTTTTACCCGTTGATGTGATAATTTAGTATGGTTTGATTGTTCATTCATGAATGGATACACTGTAGGTGCTCCAGAATCAGATGTGATGCCTAAAACACAGATGTGATGCTTAAAACACAGAGGAGGAGACTAACATGTGGGCCAAATCTGTCTCCATGCTTCTTTTTCAAATAAAGGTTTATTGAAACACTCCCTGATTCTGCTGTATGTTACCTCTGGATCCTATGGCTTCCCAGGCAGGGCTAACTAGTTAACACAGAGAGAAGCTACATGCCCTGCAAAGCTCTTCCTGTAAAGTCAACTGATGCATGTGGTACTCAATCACTTCATATCAGTTTGAAAGACTCAGATGCTCTCAAGGTCATGCCCAAAGAATAGAAATGATTTATACCAATCGCATGGACAGAGGATCCGAAGAGTTACAAAGTATGACCAACCTGAAGAGACTTTAGTGAGAAGCTCCTGCAGTGGACTTTGTCACAGGGAGACGCGGGATGCTATGTGCTGCTTTTTCCAAATATGGAAAAAACAAACAAAAAAACACATTTCTGGTACTCCAATCAAGGTTTCAAGTTTTGTGTCATTTTCAGAATCAACCAAAGAGGTCTGACCACTACCACTGTGCCTCCACTTTCTCCTTAGACACTAATGAAATACCGTTATGACATGATAGATAATAATTGGCTTGAGAAAGGACACAGCTGATTCTGATTTTACAGATTTTTTTTTTTGTCTCTATTCACAGGCCTCGGTGGACAGATTGGATCAGTGTATTGCATAGAATGATAGACAGCATGGAAGGAAAAAAGCACCAGGCACATCCATCAATTTCAATGTAAACCTCAACACTTCCAAGGGGCTGCTGTCTGAAGAGAGGGAGGACAGAGACATGGTAATTCCTGCAGGAGGCTGAAAGAATGAAGTAGGAGAAGAGAACAAAAAAAAAAATCATGCTTACCTGAGTTGCCAAATCACAGCAAATGGTAGGATCTAAAGGGAGATAAACATTAGAGCCTGGAAAGTAAGCAATTCATCCTGTCAGCCTTGAAGGGCTGGTGCAGCTGAGAGATCAGTTGAAGAACTAGATAGAAATCGTACTGCAGCAGTGATGTTTGACAACAATCAAGCCTGCCCATCAGAAGGATGATGGAGAGGGAACCTGCTGAGGGGAGTGAGGTCCTTCAGTAATGGGAAGCACTCCCCCAAACTGCTTGGAGTTAAGAAGTAGGAGATTAGGCAGGTGTAAGTAATTGGAAGAAAATAGGTCATGCTAAAAGCAGGAACTAATCGGCAGACAAACGAAGCAATATGTTTCTTCAGGTAGGTACAGAAAAGTCCGATTGCCTTGGGCCAAGAGAGCATCTCTAGATAACTGGGTTGGCACCTCTGTATTCTAGTGATCCAGATGTTATACATTATAGCCTGAAGTCCTGGCTGGGCAGCTGTAGGACGGCTTTGAGATGCTGCCTCTTGCCCCTAGATACTTGGCCCATCCCTTTGCACTGGTTCCTTTGGTCATCAGTTCCCTTTCTCATTTATTCTACAAGTCACTGCTTTGTTAAATTTCTTAGAATAATATGCCAGACACTATGCTTAGTCCTGGAAACGCCATGTTGAGCAAAACAGACTTTTCCCTCCTGGAGATCATATTACAATAGGGAGATGTTAGTTTAGAGCTATGTGGTTGCCTTTACTTTCTTTATAATGAAAAATAATCATCCTAATCATAGCTGTACTTATTTCTAACATGGCTCATGGATTATTGAGGAACTCATACAAGGCATAGCCCAAAGTCAGTCCAAATGACTAACGTTCATTTATTTCCCCAGTACTGTGGGTGTTGTCCTGCCAACAAAGAGATTTGATGTCACTTCTTGATTTAAAGTCCTTTTTTTCACCTACATTTTTATTAATCATAATTAGTTGAGAAAATGTAATTGTTTGGTAATATTTTTATTAATGCTTTGAAAGTTTTATATATGCATGCAATGTATTTTGAGTGTATTCACCTCGCACTCCTCCCCATAACTTCTCTCAGGTCCACCCTCTCCTTCTAACCCCTTCCCATCTTTTCGTTGTTTTTAATTACCCACCTCGCCTAGTTTGTGCTCCCCACACACTCATGGCTGTGGTGCTATGTACTGAAACACCGTGGTCAACCTAGTAGGGTCCGCACTCTTAAAGATAATTGATTCTCTCTTCATGAGAAGTCGTCAGCCGGGGGCGGGGACCCATGAGCCCCTCCTGCCTCCATGCTCGAATGTGGGCTGCCTTGATCTCGTGCAGTTGTTCTGCCAGCAACCACAGTTACGGTGAGTTCTTGGGTGCAGCGGTCCTGCATGACATGTCCAGAAGACCCTATTTCATTCTGGTCCCCCACAACATATGGCTTTACAGTCTTTCTGCCCCTCTTCCTCCATGGTCCCTGAACTTTGGGGTGAAAGGGGTGTGATACAGGTGTCACATTTGTGACTGAGCACTCCATGGGCACTTATTCTCTACTGTGGCCAGTTGTGGTATTCTGGTTTAACTGCCATTCACTATGTGATTAGGGCTGAGAGTAGCACTGAGCTATGGGTATAGAGATATGAATTTAGAAAGCAGTTGGATATGATGTCCCTTTAGCAAAATAATAACAGTAGGTTCAACCCTGGGGCCTAAGAGCTTACCCAAAATGGTTGCTGGATGAGATTTACAGTATCAGGCACGTGGTTCTTCTTGTGGAGGAAGCCTTAAATCCTGTTTCTTAAAAAAGAGGTTGGTTACCCATAAAGCATTTGGGCCACTGTGGCATCCAGGGCCATGACTTGCCAAGCCCGTCATTAGTGTGCCTCATGGAGGTCACAGCTGGGTAAAACTGTTGATTACTTTTTCCTTCCACAGCCTACATCACTCCTTCTGGTACTATGAATGTCAGCCAGTAGAGAGGAAGCTTCCTGATCAGTATCAGCTTGATTTCTCCATGTCCTGTGAAAAAAAGTGTGTGGTATCTTTAGCAACAGAGTCTTACCATAAAGTTCTGCTGCTTTAGGGGATCTCTGGTACAGACTCCAGGGGTGGTGCTCCATGCCTGGCATTGAATGTTTTATTTGGCATCCTATGGCTTCTGAGAGGGGTATTATTTACTGTGTAGAGTAACACTTTTATATGAAAATGCATGTAGTAAGTGAATATAGATAGATAGATAGATAGATAGATAGATAGATAGATAGATAGATAGACAGACAGATAGATAGATAGATAGATAGATAGATAGATAGATAGATAGATGATAGATAATAGATAGGTAGATGGAGATTATAAAATAGTACATTTCTGTGTGGCTTTTTCAAACATCTTTAGTGTTAGTACATTCTCCCTCAACTTTCTCCTCTGACTTCCCTTCCCATCCCTCTCTCTATTTAAATCTCCCTACCCATGGCTCCCCTTCTCCTTCATATCACTTGTGTTGAGATTTTTTTTTAAATCTAGAACAAGAATCAATAAACTTTTTCTTAAAGATGCTAGTATTGAGCTAGGTATGATGGCACATTTTGGAGGTAGAGGCAGGAGAATCACAAGTTCAAGGCCAATAATTTCAGCTATACAGTGAGCTCATGGCTAGCCCTGGCTTAAAAGGAGGTTTGGTAGTAAATACCTTAAGCCATGTGGGCCCCATTGTCTCTTTCATAGTTATCTGAGTCTGCCATCACAGTACAAAAGTATCCACAGACATGTAAAGAGAACTGTGGGCGGCTGGGTTCCAATGCACATTGTCTATGGAAACAGAAGGTAAGCCAAGACTGGCTCATGAATGAACTTGCTCAACTCCCAGCCTAGTGTAGGTCATGAGGCTTAAGCTCTAGGGTATCACATAAATGCTGATTTGGAGGCTCATAATTCCCTTTTGCCCTGATAAGAGCTTCATCTTTCCTGATTGTGTAATGTATTTTATTACCTATCTTAAAAATAGATGATGGACTTCTGAATTACTCAAATAATGGAGAGGAATGGAAAACTATGGGAGAATCCACTTTCAATAGTATGCAGCCTTGATGTTTCATTCTTAAATGACATTCAATACATTGCTTCTATTTCCTTTCAAAAGACATGTGTTGTGGATATTTGATCACACTGTGTGAAAGGCACCTTCTGATTGGTTTAATAAAGAGCTGATTGGCTAATAGCTAGGCAGAAGAGGATAGGCGGGATTTCTGAACAGAGATAGGAACTCTATTTTTGGTCAGAGATGGAAACTCTGGGAAGAATCTGGGAGGTGAGGATTCACCAGAGAGATGTAAAGTAAGTGGACATACAGTATGGAGGAGAGGTAATGAGCTACATGGTAGATTAATATGAATGAGTTAATTTAAGTTTTAAGAGCTAGTTGGGAACAAATCTAAGCTAAGGGCAAGCTTCCACAATTAATAAAATGTCTCTGGCTGGGTGATGTTGGTGCATGCCTTTAATCCCAGTACTCGGGAAACAGAGGCAGGCAGATCTTTGTGAGTTTGAGGCCAGCCTGGGCTACAGAGTGAGTTCCGGGAAAGGCACAAAGCTATACAGAGAAACCCTGTCTTGAAAAACCAAAAACAAACAAACAAACAAACAAATAAATAAATAAATAAATAAATAAAATGTCTCCATGTCATTATTCAGGAGCTGGCAGTCCAAAGAAAGTCTGACTACAGAGAGGTATTTATTGATTTTTTTAGTGTGTGTGTGTGTGTGTGTGTGTGTGTGTGTGTGTGTGTGTGTGTATGCATGTGCCTGGGGATCCAACTCAGGCCACCAGACCTAGCAGCAGGTTACTTTCCTAGCTGAATGATGGTGCTAGCCCACACCCCTACTTATTAACCCATTGCACAGATAAACCAGAATTGACTGAAGTAGTCCCTCTGCCCTTCAAACTTTCTCATCTTGCATTATGTTGGATTCCTCTTCCTTAACCAATAATCATAGTTAACAATGTAGCTCAGTGACAGGGAGCTTGCCATGCATATGCAAGGCCATGGGTTCAAGGCCGGACATCACAATTAATAATCAATCAATGTATATGCAGCTTTGCTGTTTTACTTTTCAATCTAGCAATCTGCTTCTTCAATTTAAGAACCAAATGAAATAAATTTCTCTAGAAATTCTGTCTCTTACTTCCCAGACAACATTCACCACGCATTCATTTACCTAACACGTGATCTGCTGTATCTCTGAGCGTCTAGGGGAGGAGATGGTTAGGTGAAAACAATAGATAAAACCTGGTGTTCACTTTCTGCTGGATACTGTTTAAAATGTTCACCATGAACTACTCAAGGAAGCTGTTTTCTGGTTGTCATGGCTGAAACACAACTATGCTGTTCTTTACTCTGACACTCTAAATATTTAAGCAGGTGAGTTGCCTTCTGTAGGAAAACAAAGGAATCCCACTTTACAGTATTCAAGATCACTTGCACTGTACTTGGAGAAATGCAGAAGCTGCACACTCTCCTTTTGCACACCATACTCCCAGGACATGGTCACCTGGCCTTAATCGCTTTGGATCACGAGGGGCAAGGATAGTAATTCGCTCATGGCAGAATCTCAGTAAATATCTGCCTGGCCAGTTAATGACTCAGCTGCAGAGGCTAGATAATTAACAGAATGGGAAGAGAGCTGGACAGCTTAATTCCTTTTCAGAGTCCAGTTTCTTCATCTTCCAGGGGATTGTTTTAACTGCTTTGTTGATAGAAAAGATTAGGGGTAAAGATATAGCGACATTATAGGCTTGAGTGCTAATCACTCAGATTCTAGCCTATATAACTTTCAGCTTTTCATAACTCGGCTGTATATGAGAGCTTTGATTTACAGCAACATCATAACACTATCTACCACACAGTATAGGGAGAATCATGGGAATTCTGTTAGCTTTTTAACAAGACTTCCACACTGCACTCTACATGAGCGATTCCCATGTGACTAATCTGTGTGGACCTGTTTGTCTGGCAACTCATCAAGGCCAATTGGCACCTTCCTCTGAACTCTATTATCCCAGTGAATAAAGGCAGGGTCTCCTACATAAAAAGTGGAGTTAAATCCAGTATCACACAGCTCTATGCATTTCTGAGATGCTGGGATGAATTGTCTCTTGATTTACTGGCAAGTGTAACAGTGGGTCTCAGGGAAGGCAGTGAATTAAGGAAAGGCAGGCCCTCACAACATGTTTTACGGTTCCCTAAGAATGACAAGATGACCCAATAATAACAGCTGTTATTCACAAAGGCAGGTGCTGTTCAAAGTGATGTAAGTATTTCCTCATTCAATCTATAGGGTAACTCAACAAGGTAGTAGTATTTTTGTACCCATTTTATAGATGAATAAATGGAGACCTGGGCTAGGTCTGTTGGTGTGTTCTTGCTCACACAACTGGGGAGAATGTCAGAGTTGAGTCTCCTGACTCTTGGTCATACTCCAATACATTGGAACACTCATGAAACAGGAATAGGGTTACTTTTGAGAAATCAATCAAATAGAGTGGTTACTTAGGAGTTCTGGTTTGTTTAGAGACTCTGGACACACTTTTACTCCATAAATCATTTAGATGAGAACCAGAAGCTCCAAGCTGTTGTTTTTCAGCTGCAATCCCAACCGGTTTAGCAAAGCTGGTAGTCATCACGAGCTATTTGGGAGCCTACCCACCTTCCCGTCTCAAAGGCCTGACCACGTGGGTGAGCGCGGTCTCACTGGGAAATCTCAGGAATGAGAAGATAAGCCAAGAAAACAAACAAGGAAAAAGGTTGAACTTGTGAGCTATCTCTTCATTTGCTTCAAAATAAAGACAATGTCTGTAGTGTCAGTTACAACCTGACTGTCTTTTTATATCTTCACCCCCGATGAATGGCATTCCTGATCCCTGCAGGTGACTTTCGAGCGGACATGCTTCCCAGGGCCTAGATCTATCTACCTCGGGTATGCAGTGGTACTCACACAGACACAGTAGACCCACTGGCTGCCTCCTGGCCGTCACCAGTCTATGTTAATATGTAACACTCTGAAGAGACACTTCTGTGGTCCTCTGTGTTACTCACTTTTCTGTTACTGTGATAAAGCACCATGAGCAAGGCAATCTCAGAAGGAAGGCTTTATTGGGGTTTATAGTTCCAGCAGGATAAGAGTCGGACATAGTGGGGGAACATGGCAACAAGCAGCGAGCTGGGACGGGATGCTGACGGCTCTCACATTGAACCATGAACCACAGGGCTCTGAAACTACTAAGCCCTCACCCAAGTGGCGTACTTCCTCCAGCAAAGCTGCATCTCTTAAACCTACCCAGAGAAAGCCACCAACTGAGGACCAAGTAGTTGAACATGTGAGCATATGGGGAACATTCACATTCAAACCACTGCAGCTCCTGACATTCTACACATCAGCCGGGCGGTGGCGGCGCACACCTTTAATTCCAGCACTGGGGAGGCAGAGGCAGGCGGATCTCTGTGAGTTCAAGGCTAGCCTGGTCTACAGAGTGAGTTCCATGACAGGCTCTGTAGCTACACAGAGAAACCCTGTCTCCAAAAACAAACAACAACAACAACAAAAAGATTATACACATCTTGTGAGTA
The DNA here is from genome assembly GCA_902168425.1 of Peromyscus attwateri. Taxonomy (NCBI): domain Eukaryota; kingdom Metazoa; phylum Chordata; class Mammalia; order Rodentia; family Cricetidae; genus Peromyscus; species Peromyscus attwateri. The sequence continues at coordinate 37,734 of CABHPP010144033.1, forward strand.
CAGGTGTTGAATATCTTTCAAGGGTATTTTTACAAAAGACAGCCTTGGAAAATAGTCACAAGAAGCAGAGGGCTGGTTTGCTGACTGGCCAGTATATCTGGCCCAGAGATAATGTCTTCTCCAGGGATTAGACCTTCTTCCAAAAGAGGGGGCTTCCCAGCATGTAGGTTTCCTCAACTGTGATGCTAACTGTGTTCACTGTCTGAGCAACTTTGCATTAACCACGGGGCTTTGAGGGGCAAACAGTACAGATGTGAATGAAGAGCTCAAGCTATTTGTTAGGTTGAGTAAGAAAGGCCTTTGTTTCTGCCCTCAGGAGTCTCATGTGTTCTGCTAGGCCAATGTCTCAGCTTCCAGACCACACAAAAATCTCAGTCTTCACAGTTCCTGGTAAAGCCCTACAAGCCTGCCACTCAATTGTCCAAGTCTGTCTAAGTCTAAAAGCATTGTCTTTAGTACAACCCCAAACAAGAGACTTTGTTTTTATTTTATAGCTTGATTTATTTTTAAAACTGGTGATGGTTAGGGTACACAACCCACGGAAACTTTTATTAAAACTTTGTATCCTATCCCTTAACATCACTTGCAGGTCCTCATAGTTTCTCATTCCTATATCAAAACAAAACCTTTCCCACCCACACGCCATTTCAGCACAGCCTGTTGGGGCATTGACCTTCATTGGCCAGTTTGCCCAATACCAACTACTTGTCAATTTGCAAGGTGAGAGTTTACATATGCTAACAACAATCCTCTGGCTATTGATCCTCGGCTTCTGTGGGCCTTTCCTCACACATACCTGACAAAGGGCCTTTGCTGATGCTTAACATCCCTCACAAGATGTTAAGGTGGGTATTCTCAAATACTTTGTTGTAAGTAGAGGCCCTTGAACTCTTTACACAGGGTTGATTTTCTTTTTCCTCGCATCATTCCAGCCCAGTTTTTGATACTGCTGACTCTCCAACACCTTGTAACTGATGATGCTGTCACCTGACACTTAGGGACAACTGTTCTGTGTTTTGATTCTATATTTGGATGGAAACCCACCCTCCCTGGGATAGAATTTCTTTTTAACAGCGCATATTCCCATGACGTTTATACGAGCTTTCTCAGCTGGTTCGCCAGGACAGTTAATTAGCGCGATCACCTCAGCTGTGCCGACACTGGTGGATGATACCAATAAAAATCCAGAAATGTTTTGGAATGATAGGCTATGTGAACCGAAGCCAAAAGAACCCCGCTGTTCCTTCCTCCTCTGTTCAAAGTCTGTTTAATTGTAGCTTTTCTTCTATACTACAGATAACACCAGTGATTAGAGACCAAACCAAACCCACAAAACAATGCTGATATTCTAGCAAGCCAGATAGGAGATAATCACTAGCCATTAAGCAAACTTCATTTCCAGTGAGACAATACAGAGTTGTATGGTTTGAGAGCACAAAATAATGTTATTTTTATCTTGCCTCCAGTTCCACATATGGCAATCCTGCTGAGCCCTCTGACCAGGCAAAGTTGAGGGACTTGTTACAGTGAGTTTATTAGCTGCAGAGGGACTGTGTTCCATTTAATTTGTGCCAGGAGGCTGCTGTATGCAAATCACCAACATGGTAGACAGTTACAGATGAAATGGGAGAGAATGGGAAGATGTCTCCTCATTCTACCAGAAGCCCAACAGCATTTCACCTTGTTAAATTTTGAAGGCATGTGAAAAGTTATCTTCTATGCTTTCTTAATTAAAAGGAAATGTTTTTAAAAATATTTTTAGATGAAAGTAAGAACATCATGTTTATAATACTGGGGGGAACTCTGGTGAGATGAAGCTTCTAAAGGCCAGGCCTGTCCAGTTGAGCAGCAGGTACCTCTGGACCCACAGTCTGATTGGCTTGATGTTTGGGTTCTCTGTTTTTGTCAGGAGACCAGCACCTTTCCTGAGAGGTATTGATTGCAGCATGCATGCTTGGCACAGGGACACTGCTCACTCAACAGGGCTTCCTTATTAATGTTGCATATTATTTGCACAGAATAATGGGTTGTATTAGGACACGCTCTTACATGTGTGCAATGTACTTTGATCCTATTCAGCCCAATAGGGGTCTTTTTGGCAAACGAGAATTAACCACATCAGGCCTAGGCTTTCCAAGGTGACATATCTTGAGAAGATTAACATAGTAGAATAACCTAGAAAATAAGACATACCTAAGAAAAAAAATGAAGCAGCAAAATGGTTAAGTGGGAAAAAAAAGTCATGCCAGAGACCTGACAGCAGAGAAGACTCAGCTGATGATGTTGGGAGCAGACGATGCCCTACCCTGGGTTGGCTGTTTATACGCTAACGAGTGAGCTGGGCTGTGCGTCCATTAGGTTCATGAGTAGCTCCCGGGGGACCAGATCCTTGCCTGTGCAGTGTGCGTGGACATTTGTGGTTGTGAGTCTTCCTTCTATGGGCTTCTTGCACTGTTTGCTCCTGTTCTTTCTTTCTCTCCTATGTTAATACACCAGAATTCTCATCAACGCAGGCACTTGGTTATGACGCCACTCTGTGTCAATCAAGAGTGGCCTGTGAACACACAGTTGGATCTTTCCAACCATATTCAATCTTGGATCACCATAATCTATTGTGATTATTCCCTTTTGGAAATTTTTACACAATCACAGAAGCTAAAAAAACATTGATCCCTACTTCTAGATGGAAGAAGACAAACATGACATCTAATTAAATAGCAGTCTGACAATCAACCTATTTTTTTTTCTGTGATCCCCACTCCCAGTTAGGAATTTATGATTGTATGTACATGTTTCCAGACAGATTTTTCCTGACATAATTGAAATATTTCTAAAAAAAATTTCTCGAGCCTGGCCAGGTCTGACCAGGCATAGGTAGATCTTCCAGCTTGGCACACGCAAGCATAAGCAAGTCTGTTCAAAGCTGTCACTATAAGGTCTTGTATGTCAGATGCAGGAACTACCTACATCTTGAAGGAAACACAGTTCATTTGCTAGGGGATAATGTTACCTCCATTCTGCTAGTTTCTCTGTATGACAAAAAGAAATGAAAGCAGTACTTTGAGCTGAGAGGGCTTTAATGATTTTAAAAGACATGTGTACGAGGTATGGAGGGGGACGGGAGGGTCCTGGTAAATCCACATGCATATGGGATCAATTTGTATTCTCCAGGCTGAATGGAAATTTCACAGGACCTGTGAGCCCTGAGAACTATAAAGACATTTTAATGGCCCTGCAAAGCTTTACCTATCTCAGCTTCTCAGTCAATTACAATTTGTGTTCACAGAATATCCAAAATGTTGATCGTTTCTCTTTCAAAGTATGATACTCCTTTTCACCTTTTTGGTATTTCAATGCCCAATAAACTGCTTAAAATTTTAAATTAAAAAGGTGTAATAACAGTTATGGCCTGTCTGGTCATGGTAGTTCATGCCTGTAATCCCAATGTTTAGAAGCTGGGGGTAAAAGGATTGCTTCAAGTTCAAGGCCTAACCATGGCTATATAATGAAAGAGTCTGTCTTTCAAAAAAGGGAAGAAAGAGAGAAAGAATGAAAAATGGAAAAAGAATAGTTACATAGTTACAGTAGAAAAGTCCTAGACTTTAAAAATATTGTTTGGCGAGTCTCAAGTCAATACCTACGCAGCCCAGGTACTACGGTCGTTGTCTTATCAAGCAAAACTTGAACTAGAAGAAAATCCAGCTGTCTCAGCACAGTGTGCACAATTGGTTTGTCTGTGTATTAGGTGTCAGTCTCATGGTGAAGAAATAGCTTCTCCAGTCCTTGTGAAACACAGCTCCCTGTGTGGGTGCGGTAGGAGATTCAGTGTAAAAATGACCCAGCCACCATGTCTGATCTCCTGCGTCTTTGGTTTGGCCTTCTGTGACAAGAGTCACGCCACACTGACATATTGGTGACTTGGGGCTTGGGAGAAAATGGCTGTATTGACTAAACGGATGGGAAATGTAATACTACATATAGCACACAGGGATTCTTTGATGCACTGTCCCTTTGCCTGACAAAGGGCGCTATGGAAACCCTGTTACTGCCTCATGGCAGCTACTCATGGTGAGTTGCTTTTGAGACATCTTGCCAGCCAAACAAAGAGCTGAAATCAATGGCGTAAAATGGCAAGGGCATTCTTACCCCAGCAGAGACCACTTCACATATTCAAGGTCTGCTTAAAGATACATGTCAGGGGATCACTCACTGAGTTCTACTTGGGAACATCATTTAAATTGAAGTGGCTTTGTACATTTTGGACTTCTTTAGATTAAATTTAGTAAGTTGCCATGATTATCTACATGCAAAATGAAAGAGAGCAACATAAAAACAATTTTGAGAAACGGTTTTTGGGCTTTGACACAGGGAAGTATTGTCAATAATGTACAGTGTGCAAGTTAGGCTCATCTGGGAAGGAAATATATAATCTTTAAAAAAAAATCAGATTTCCCAAGGGATCCATGTCTCCAAGAAAGGTTAAAACATGACAGCATTAAATTGTGGACTCTGGGGGAATGTTTTGTTTAAGGAAGCACACAGTTTCATACAGTTTTCTATGAGAAATGTCTGCTCAACAAATGTTGACTGACTGAATCTCACGGCTCTGGAGTAATTACTTCCACTTTGGGACTGAGGGATACATTTCCGCCCATGGACCTAAACTGTTCTACAGTCTGACAGGTAATTTGGCCTCAAAGCAAACTGCAGACATGTCTAAAGGCTAGAAGGGAGAGAGAAGACTAATTGGTTTGTTACCCCACCAGTGACTGCAATTCACTCCATCTCCGGGTATTACGGACTGGTGTCTCTCAGCATTGCAAAGACTTTGGCTCATATGCATTTGTTTATGAACTTCTTTATTATTTTTCAAAGACACGAAGCTAAGACCGTTATTTCAAATTGTTGATTGTGACGGGCATGGTAGCATAATTGCAGCCCTTAGGAGACAGCAGTGGGTGGATCTCTGTGAGTTCGACACCAGTCAGGGTTATGTAGTGAGACCCTGTCTCAAACAAAACAACAACAACAACAACAAAAATCCCAAACCCAAACCAAACTCCTGCTGATTGTGAAAGCATATGAGAAATGTTGTTTTTGAGGGGACAGTGAGGTAGAGAAAGAAAGAACCTATGAGCTCCCACCCCACTTTTGTAGCTCGTCTGCTCTCTCTGGATGCTTTCCTTTTAAACGTATTTATTTATTTATGCGCGTGTGTGCAAAGAGCAAGTCAGAAGACAACTTAGAGTCTCCTTCCACCAATGTGGATTTGGGGGATTGCCAGGCGTGGTGGCAAGCACCTTTACCCACCAAGCCATGACAACTCTCTCTGCTCTTTCTTCCCCCTCCGGAGTTGACTGTCCCGCCAATCCCCTCACCCTGCTCTGCCTTGTGCCTGTCCTGCCTCCAGCTCCTCTTTCCTACCTCGCCCAGGCTTCATCCTTCCATTTTGACGTGTTAGCCCTCTGCCTGGGCCTCAGATTACAGGAAGGCTGCAGTCCTGTAAAGGGCCTGAAGGAAGGCCAAGCTCACGTTTCACGTGCCTGGAAATTTAGAATTACAAATTAATCTACAGGAAACAATTGCTTGAACAATTTAAAACTGATGTGGGCAGCAGTCCACACTGCCCTCTTTCATGGGCCACCAGGCGGTGTGCAGGTCGGGGGAGGTCCGGGGGTCTGGGAGCTTCTGCTTGCTGGAGTGTTTCTTCCTTAGCATGCTGTTCACTTCTTTATAAGGGTTAAGCAAGGTAATTGAAAATGTTTATGGCATTAGACTTCTAGCAGAGCCACATTCCTTTCCAGTTTGATGAAATTATCAGCTATTTAACAGCCCTTTGGGTTGTTTTCACTGCAAAATTTTCATTTATACCTTCATGCAAAAATGCCTACTGCAGAACTCTGTTAAAGGCCTTCAGTAGAGGGCTGTCTGCTGGTGGGAATGGAGTGGTCAGAAAGCATCCCCCAGGGTGATTTATGAAAGGCCTGCTTCACAAGACACAGGCTACTTTTGGCTTTCAGGAATAGCTAAAGCCTCTAATCCACCTCCCCCCATCTTTGAGAAAGTTTTGGTTCTCTGAAAAGACCTCAAATCTAATATATTTTACCTTGAAAGAAACCGTTTTTCATGCAGATTAATGAGCATTTTTTAATGTAGTTTTGGTTTATTTTGTTTTATTATATATGACATATCAAAAATCTTTGAAAGGGTGATAGAAAATAGTGCTTTTATGCTAAAATAGTTCTCTCCATCTTAAAACCTTAAAACTAAAAGTCATTATATATATATATATATATAAAACATACATAATACATGTGTAACACCCCCCACTGAAGGGTAAGGGTAGCCATAGGCTTAGCTAATTCTGAACTGGGTGTGTATAAAACTTTATTACACAGTCAACATTTTAAATGACTCTTACATGAATTTTTTGGTAGTACATATTTTTATTGTTGGTTGTTTCTAATTCTTGACTAATCAATTTTTAATTGAATATGTGGTGGTTTCAATGAGACTGGACCTCACAGACTCATATGTTTGAATGGTTGGTTCCCAATTGGTAGAACTATTTGAAAAGGATTAGGAGTTGTGGCCTTGTTAGAGGAGATGTGTGTGTGTGTGTGTGTGTGTGTGTGTGTGTGTGTGTGTGTGTGTGTTCTCTCTCTCTCTCTCTCTCTCTCTCTCTCTCTCTCTCTCTCTCTCTCTTCCTCTCTCTCCCCCCACATGGTGGTTGTTGTCTCAAGAGGTGGACTCCCTACAACTGTGCCAGTGCCATGTCTGTTTGCCTCCTGCCATGCTCCCTGCCGCGATGGTCATCACTTCTAACCCGGAACCAGGAGCCCCCGAGGAGAATGCTTTCTTTGTAATTTGCCTTGGTCATGTTGTCTTGTCGCAGCAATAGAAAAGTAACTAAGATACAATACACAGTGAAAAAGTCTACCATGAAACAGAAAGCACTGAACTAAATCCTGTAATTTGTGAGTGAAGAGTTTCAACCTTGAGGCGTATGGTGTCTAATGTATGAAACAGTCAAGATTTATTTAGCCAATGTATTGAGCTAATGTTAATGGCATATATACAGTGTTCCAGTTTGCAATATACAAGTGGATACAACTCTGCTCTTACCTGGGTGCGTTACCTTGATCAGGGTGTGCAGGGGCAAAAGCAACGCCAAAGCCATGAAAAAGAATCCAATAATCTGAGTGGTGCAGGAGCAGGCAAGGAGAGGACTCAAGGGAGGCTTCTGACATTGCCCTGGGACCAGAGGAACCCGTATGACGTCAGTGCATGGGGATAAAGAAGAACACCCCAATTATAGCAAGAGCTAGTGAAGGGGATGACAGTGTAGTTGTCTAGGATACCATGAAGAGTTTCTGGGGGCTTACAGGTGCCTGAGACACATGATAAATACAGTTGTATGGTGAAAGGTGATGTTGAGACATTAAAAACTTTACCCTAGTAATGAAGAACATGAATATATCATGAGCTCATGCAATCAACACATATTTTTCATCCTAGAAGTATATTAAACATAGAAAAAAGAGAAGAAATGCGTTGGATGAATGAGGTTAGCCATTTTCCTGGCATTTTGATTTGCAATTTGGAGGCAGGGGTTAGCGGGGAGATTGGACTTGACATGGACTTTTGAAACCTTTCAAAGCCTACCCTCAGTGACAAAGCTCCAACAAGGCTGCATCTCCTAAACCTTCCCAAACAGTTCCACCAACTAGGGACCAAGCATTCAAATATATGAGCCTATGGGGGACATTTTCCTTCAACCCCATGGTAATTAGCATATACATTCTAAACCATTGGTTCCTTAAATCTCTTCTGAACCCCAGAATCACTTGTGTTTCCCATCTTCTTCTCTACATCTTTCTTCCCTTTTCCACTGGCCACTCTCTGCCCCTTTCCACAGCTTCATGTTGACACTGTCGTCACCAACCTGCTGGGAACCCCATGCTAATTTCCGTGTAGCTGAAGATGCTCTTACCTGGCTGAAGAATTTAGCCCAAGTTCATTCTCACCAGACAACGGGTTTTGTTTTCTGCTTAGTTCTGTGGCTCTAAGCCTTTCCATGGAAATTCTAAGCCCTGGTATAAGGAGCACTGATATGCACAGAGGGAACACTGACTCCGTATGATCACACAGCTCTGATAGGAGATTAATAACACTGATCATATTTTTTAATGGAAATGCCACGTTATGGGGCTCAGTCACTAAAGCACCTTTAATGACCAACCCTTACCAAAGAGAAGCATGGTTTTGGTTGTAAGTTCAAAGCTATGTTTCAAAACAGCAGCTATATCATTGCAGAATTGTCCAACCTATCCTCAGCCACAGGTAAGGTTCACATAGCATAGTCTTGCTTTTCCTGATTGTTAGCTGTCTGCTGACAAATTCACTACTATGCATTTCTTTCCCACAGACAACTAACCTGTGTGTGTAGATGTCCCTCCTATCTGGAAAGCACATAAACCATAACATGACTTTTAAATAGTATTTTTTATTTATAAAATTGACCTTTTGCTTGAACGGACACTTTTCCTCTTTATATTTGATGCATACACCCGGGAACACAATCAGAAAATTCCTATTGATTGCTCTGAAGCAATTTAGTTCTGGTCATGGCTGTACTGGATTTGCAATTATACTTGAGGAGAGGTGTTATTGACTGGGCCTGGTAATTACCACACTGACATCAGATTCAGCCAGAGGTGAAACTAACCTCTGGCTCCATGTTGGTGTTCCTGTTATAAATGCTTTGCACTGATTCTTCAAATACGGGTATGAACAGCAGGTACTATTCCATTGCAGGCATAACAACTCGTTTCTCCATGAAGTTAGTTCACATTTGCATATATACAGCTTTAGATACTGACTTGGGATAGTTATATATTGAAGAAGTTAATTGTTGATCCAAAAAGCAGTCAATCAAGCAAAACAAAAGCAAAAATAAAAACAAAAACTTATAACCACAGAAAAAAAGAGTTCACATTTTCAACCAAAGCAATGGTTTCTGGATAAGGCTTATAAATTCTTAGATTGTTCTTGCATCAAGTATGGCCTACTCCACAGCAAATAAGCTCTCCATATACATGTGAATTTCTTATATAAAATATTCACATTTCCTCTCATAGCAATGGCTGTATATTTGTTCTTTGGAAGCAGAACTGTTTGTGTACACTAAACAGTGTAATTGGTAGTTTTTAGTGAGTTCATTGGAACATATATACAAACAAAGGTTATATGAAGCAAGCATTCTGTTTTACCTAATGCATGTGTGAAGACACAGAAAAATATCCTGATGTAACACCTACTAGCACATTTGCAGATAAGCTTGGTTTAACTATAATCTAAAATGTATGTATGCAGAAACCAGGCAGCAGTCAAGAATACATTGTTCAAACTTGGATACGAGTAACAAAAATCTATAGGACATTTATTTAAAGGAATTATCAATTATGCATACTTATTTTTGTGCTTACTTTAATTTGCTAAGTGAAATTAAGACAATCAAGAAATTTTATAACCCTTAGATACTTGAAATGCAGCTCTTTATGTTTAGATCATAAGCAATTCTCTACTCTCTGTTGATGCAAAAGGCCACCAAATTTTGTTTGAAAATGCAAGTACCTAAAAATTAAAAAAAAAACTTTTATGATATTAAATTATGTGTAGGTATGTGCATGTGAGTGCAGGTGCCTGAGGAGCCCAGAAGCCTTGGATCCCCTGGAGCTGGAGTTATAGCTGGCTGTGAGCCACCTGATGTGGGTGTTAGGAACCAACCCTGGGTTCTCTGGAAAAGTAATACTCTTAAACTCTGAACCATCTCTCCAGCCCCCAGTACCTATTATTTGACAAGAAAGCATCACGAGTTCCTTCTTCTCACATCATTTAACTTGTAAACTTCAGCCTTTTCATGCTGTTCATCTCTGGTTACACTCAAACCCATGTTCCTTGAAGCAGAAGATGGTTTATTTTAGCACAGACTCAAGTTAGACTATGAAAGAGAGTTGCCTTTTTCATTGTTTCACAAAATACAGTAATTCTAGGACTCAGATACCCTTAAAGATATCTTTCTGAACAAAATTCCTATTATTGTAGACTTGGTAGAATATTTCCACAGTGGGTCACAGGTTTGAAGAATCTTGTTCATGTGACATTTCCAATTTAATCTATCCAACCACAAAGTCACTGATACAGAAATAGAACTGTGATAAAAGGGGTAGCCTGAACATCCTGAATCCTTCAAACTTGTAGGTCAAATAGACACTCACGGAACCTGCACTGGCTGCCTTCTGACAATACTGGATTTTAGGAGATTGGCTTTGAGGAACTGGACCAATTAGTCAGAGGCAAAGCTAGTTTCTATATATTAATACAGGGAAGAGAAGTTCACAGTCATGTGGTAGTAGGCTATGCATCAATCTCTCCATGGTCATCTTACCAAGCATGCCTTGGTCTTCCATGGTGCCTTATGAAAGAGAACAGATGTTCCCGTACACCCTACCATCACCATCCAGATGCCACGTTAATCAGCAGAGACATCAAAACCATCAGCATGATGTCCTGAAGGGGAAGATGTAGGACAGCCTGTATTAGCACTGCTGTGCTCTGAAAGTGTTGCAAAGGGAGCGAGCCTGGGTCCACTGGCAGCAGAAAGACCCACGCCTGAAGAATTTGGAAAAACGAAGTTTTATCTAAACTGTTCAGGTAACTGAGGCAAAAGCAAACACTGGGCTTATGCAGGGAGGATATGAGACTCAGCTCCACATCCTGCTTTTGCTAACAGGACTTGGATCAACTCAACAAGGGTAACCGAGCTCATCCTCCCTAAGCTAAAATATTTGCAGAGACTGACTGCCATTTCCAAAATGACACACAGAAGGGTTGGAAATAGATTTTGTGATTTTTTTTTTGAGACAGGGTTTCTCTGTGTAGCTTTGCGCCTTTCCTGGATCTTGCTCTGTAGACCAGGCTGGCCTCGAACTCACAGAGATCCGCCTGCCTCTGCCTCCCAAGTGCTGGGATTAAAGGCATACGCCACCACCGCCCAGCTAGATTATATGATCTTTTAAAGAGGATTCTAAACTCCAGATATTCAGGGGAATCATTGTATTTTTTAAAGAAGATTTTTAAAAAAATTTATGTGTCTGAGTGTTTTGCCTGTGTTTACATCTGTGCACCACTTGTGTGCCTGATGCCTAAGGAGGTCAGAAGAAAACACTGGATCCCCTGGAACAGAATTACAGACAGTGAGCCATCATGTGGCGGTCGGGAACCAAACCCTGGTACTCTGCAAGAGGAGCCGAATCTCTTAACTGCTGAGCCTTCTCTCTAGCCCCAGCATTATTATATTTTCACCCTTTCTGTACTGAACAATACCAAGCACCCAGAGATCCATCCAGCCAAGTCAGTGAGATTGAATTATTGATCAGTCACATTTACTTGTGATGTGTTCCTTTGTTGTAGAGTACTTCAACTCCTCTTTGTCTGCAGACGAAATGCTTTTATTTAACTTGTTAGCCAGAATTAGAAGTAAAAACAAAACTTTAAATGGAATGAAAAGAAAATCATCCAAGTGAGCTAAAAAACAAAACAAAACAAAACTGAAGTCAGAACAACAGACATGGGGCAACTTTAAAGAAAAATAAAGTTGACATGAAACAGTAATAAAAGATCAGATGCATAATCCATTTCTCTCCCCACTGAATCTTGGTGTCCTCACCTGCATAAAACTCACACCAGCACTGATGATGTGCACAACCAGGACAGCACTTAGATGGTTTTGTTGTTTGTGTTGTTTCAATGAGACTTCAGCAAATAATACTGAGCCCTGCGCCTTCCCCCCCCCCCCCCC
>CABHPP010144034.1:0-24831 GCA_902168425.1 Peromyscus attwateri
TTTTTTTTTTTTTTTTAAAGGGAAGATGAAAGGGTATTAGCTAAAAGCTGAGTTTGGCTTCTGTCTTGAGCAGAGATTTCTCTGTTTGAGGTTGCTTCTGGACTAGACTTGTATTGGAGACTCATTTTATTTATGGTCTCTCAGTTGTGGCTGTCCCTATATATTGCTCTTACATAGTTGTATGTGTTCATTAATAAACACATTGGGTATAATGCCTAGCATATAGTAGCTATATGTTTTACCTATCTAAAAAAACATGTTATGTTAAGTGCATGGGCAGCTCTCTGGGTATCCTAAGGAGAAGGGTCCCCATAGACAGGGAAAATGATTTTGTAAGTCAGCAGATAGTCAGAATTTATAAATCTGGTTTATATAATTTTCTGGGGTGATGGGAGAGATGTAGAATATGATATATAGTTTCTTCAAGGATCTTCCAGAGAAAATTTTACTAAAAAATGTCACACTGAGATCCAGGGTGGTGTATGTTAGGGCTCTAATGAGCAATATTAAGGAGCTATGTATGATCTTAGGGCCATGTTGGTGCTTTAGAGCACAAAATTTCAATATATTGTGAGTTGACATGGACTTTGACCCCCATAAGGGATAGACTTTATATGGATATAAAAAAAGTGGAAGTTGAAAAAAATAGCATTTATGGTATTTTGCTAAGAAAAATTATTGGTTAACCACCCACTTCTAAATTGTTGAAATTGCCTTAGAAAATGACTTTTGTTGTAGAAGTATTTTTATTATTCACAATATGAATCTTTAATATGTAACAAGTTTATGTTAATAGTGTGATTTCTGATAGAGCTTTAGATAACTTCAGAAAGACCTTGATTAGAAGCTTGGAGCACAAAGTTCCACACTCCAAGACTCCAGGAAGGTCAGGGGAGATGGATATTGACTTCAGTCAGCAATGATCAGCGATTGTAAGTAATCATGTCTATGTAGTGATACCTCCATATACCTTGGGACCAAAGCACAGGTTGGGGAAGCTTCCAAGGAGGTTAACATGCTGAAGTCATAGTGGCGATACTTGGGAAGTTGTGTCTTCTTCCACACCTTGCCTGAGGCATTAACTCTAAGTTTTCCATAACTTGTTCTTTTTTTAAAAAAAAAAAAGTGTTATTAAGTGTGTTGTGGAATATTATTTTAACTAGGTAAAGATGTGTTACATTTGTTTATACTGTGGAATATTACTTTAACTGTGTAAAGATGTGTTGCATCTGTTTCACCTTGCCTGCCTAAGGCACCTTATTGGTTTAATAAAGAGCTGAATGGCCAAAAGGTATGCAGGAGAGGGATAGGCAGAGCTGGCAGGAAAGAGAATAGATAGGAGAGAAAGAGAGAAGATGAGGGAGAGAAAAGAACAGGGGAGAAAGAGAGGAACATGTCTGGGGCCAGAAGCCAGGCAGCTGCCAGCCAGACATGGAGACAGCAGGAAAGTAAGATAAACGGGATGAGAGAAAGGTAAAAAGCCCTGAAGCAAAACACTAAAGAGAAACAGGTTAAGTTATAAGAACTAGCAAGAAATTAGTCTAGGCTCAGGCCTAGCATTCATAACTAATAAGTCTCCATGTTGTGATTTGGGAGCTGGTTGGAGGCCCAAAAGCAGAAGCCTAGGACATAAGCGAGTCAACTGCCTGAGTCCTGTGGACTACTGCTCTCCTCAGTGATGGGAAGATGTCACTTTTGTAGTTTGCTAAGCAACCTTTGAGTAGACTGGCCACCCTTTGCAAGTGATGTTTGAAGTGATGGAATTCTTGAGTGGCAGAACCCTTATCCTGTGTACTTGCAAACTCCAGGAGCTGGTGTCAGAGTTTCAGTGTGAATTTTCAATACTCAGTTAGTGGCAGTCAGAAGAGAGATGCTTACTGAGGGGACAGGAGCTACAGCTGTGCTCAAGGGAGTTGACTATCTCTGACCAAGACACAGGCCCCAATAGTCTCTCAGAGCTCTGACTGTTCAAAGACTGTGCTCAATTATTATAAGTATTAAAAGGAAGAGAACAATTATGATTTGACATTATTATAAGAAGAGTTGAGGATCCCAGAATGAGCCAGCCATGATTTTTTGGGGGGCTCAGTTTTCCACATTTATGCCAATTATTCATTTTTTCATTCATTTTGTAAAATGTATTGGTTTTTAAAAACAGTGCACTGCTAGAGAGAGCTCTAGCTTCTACCACCTATCATCCAGCAAACTAGAAGAGACACCGAGCTGAGAATGAACAGATGAAGAACCGGTGGGAACTACGAATCTTTACGTTGAAAAGTGACAGAAGCTGTTATGAACTTGCAAGAGGGAGATCACATTGTAGAGTCAAAGAGACTTGTAACGTACAACGACTCAAATGTCCTGCGTTTGTGATGTATTTCCCTTCATGAATGGTTTAAATTCTCCCACTAAAATAATCCTTCTGAAAGAGACAGAGCAGGAGAGAGGTAGGGCCTTTGAAAGTCATGACAGAGGTACCTGATGCCCTGAGCTAGGCCAGAGTTAATAGTCTCTCTTGGGGTACATTGTGAAGTACTGATGCCCAACAGTTAGAAACATTTTTTTTGTGTGTGCTGGACAGTCATGGTGTATAGTCTACTTTAAAATGTGCAGAATGTCACTAAGATAGAGTTTAATTTCTGAGATATTACAAAGCACTGTCCATTTCAGGAATGAGCTTTTCTTCAGAACCATTCTTATTTTTAGAAAAAAAGCCTCACACAATACATTTTGATCACTTCCTCCTCCCCAACTCCGCTCAGATCCTTCCTACCTCCCTACCCACCCACATTTATGTTTCCTTTCTTGCTCTCAAAAACAAAACAAAAACATCTTCCAAAAAACAAGAAGCAAAAAAGAAACAACCTCCCCAAAACAAGAAACACACACAATGAATAACCCAGAAACACAAAATGAAAATCAGAACAAACAAGCAAAAGACCAAAAAGAAAAAAAAAAAAAAAAAGCCCAAACAAACGAACCAAAGAAAAGAGCAATGCAAACCCCACTGAGCTCGTTTTTGCATGGGACAACTACTCCTAGGCATAGAACCAGCCCTCAAGTGTGGCTGATACACTCACTGAGAGTCAGAGAACACCCATCTTCCCTATGCCAGCAGGTTACAGTTGCAGGTATCTTCTTGGGGGAAGAGCCAGTGTTCATTTCCCCCTCTGAGCACTGAGCCCTCCATCTGGCTTGAACATGTGCAGGTCTTGAGTATGTTTGCATAGTTTCTGTGAGTTCATAAATGAATCAGTCCTGTTGTTTCTGGCAGGCACTATTTCCTTGAAATCGTCTATGACCTCTGGCTCTTATAATCTTTCTATCTCCTGCTTGCATAGACCCCTGATCCCTTAGGGGAAGGGTTTGATGAAGACATCCCATTTAGGACTGAATGCTTCACTGTCTTTCATGCTCTGCACATTGTCCAGTTGTGGGTCTCTATGTTAATTTCCATCTACTAGCTGCTAGAAGCTTCTCTAAGTGGACTGAGTGAAGCACTGATCTGTGGACATAGCTATATATTATTAGGAATTATTTTAATTACTATATTCTTTTAGTACAATAATACTACTAGGTTTTCCCCTAAGCCCATGACCTATCTAGTCTCAGGTTCTGTGGTGATATTGTGTTCCCCAATATATCGTGCACCCTAATAAATTTATCTGGGGTCAGAGAACAGAACAGCCACTAGACAGACATAGAGGCCAGAAAATGATGGCACTCACACCTTTAATCCTAGCCTTCTGGAGGCAGAGATCCATCCGGATCTCTGTGAGTTCAAAGCCACACTGGAAACAGCCAGGCATGGTAACTCACACCTTTAATTGCAGGAAGTAATGGCAGAAAGCAGAAAGGTATACAAGGCGTGAAAACCAGGAACTAGAGGCTGGTTAAGCTTTTAGGCTTTTGAGTAGCACAGTTCAGCTGAGATCTATTCTGGATGAGAACTCAGAGGCATCCAGTCTGAGGAAAAAGGATCAATTGAGGAACTGGCGAAGAGAGGAAGCTGTGGCTTGTTCTGCTTCTCTGATCTTCCAGCATTTACCCCAATACCTGGCTTCAGGTTTGATTTTATTAATAAGAACTTTTAAGACTCATGCTGCAAGGTTCTTGGCTATTTTTAGCAGTGTTAGGTATGAATTACATCTCATGGAGGGGGGCCTTAAATTCAATAAAAGAGTATTTGGGTACTCCCATAACATTTTTGCCATTATTACACCAGTATATCTTGCAGGCTGTATGTCTTAGGATCTACATCTGGGTGATAATGATAGTGATAGTGTTGTCTTTATCATAAGGTTTACCATCAAGTTGTGAAGAGCAACCAATAGCCTTGGAAATAGGCTTGGCAATAGCCTGGGATGTTTGGAGACTTTCTTGGCATCCTTTTGACCAATGACTCAACAGGATGCACCCATTCCTGGCATTGGAAGTTTTACTTGGCAGTATAAGAAGTCTAGTTGGGGCATTGTCTCCCCTATTATTTGGTGACTCCATTTATACACACACACACACACACACACACACACACACACACACACACACGCTGACTTTCAGTGTTAGTTGTCTCTCCCTATATTCATGTTCTTACCCTTTTCTACCATCCCCCTCCTATTTAATCCTCCTATTCTAGTTTTCCCTTTCCCTCCATAACACTATATTTTATTCCCTACCCCTCACCTTTTTGGGAGATTCTCTCTCTCCTCCCCTCTGGTCCCTTTCTAGATACCTAACCTCCATGGTTATTCAGATTATAGCACATAGTTTGAAAAACTTAAAAGCTGACATAAACATGTAAGAGAAACCATAATATTTGTCTTTTTGTTTTAGAGTTACCTATCTCAGGATGGTTTTTACCTAGATCCACCAATTTACCTGCAAATTTCATTTTTTCCTAACAGCTGAATAATATTCTGTTGCATCCATTCATTAGGAAACAACTAGGCTGTTTCCAGTTTCTGGCTATTATGAATAGAGCAGCAATGAATATGGGTGAGCAAGTGCCTCCACATTAGGGTATAGAGTCCTTTGAGTATATGCCCAAGAGAGATATAGCTGGATATAGTGAGTCCAAGGTTCATGAAGAGCCACCACACTGATTTTCATAGTGGCTGTATGAGTTTACATTTCTACAAGCAATGAATGAGTGTCCCCCCTACCTTATATCATTTTCAGCATAAACTATCATTTGTTTATTGATCTTGGACACTCTGACTGGTATAAAATAAAATACCAAAGTAGTTTTGATGTGCATTTCCCTGATGATTAGGGATGTTGAAGATTTCTTTAAGTGTTTCTCAATCATTTGAATTTTTTTTTTTTTTGAGAACTTTCTGTTTAGGTTTGTACCACAATTTTAAATTGGGTTGTTGGTTTTCTGGAAGTACGGCTTTTTTGGTTCTTTATATATTTTAGATATTAACCCTCTATTGGATGTGTACTTGGTAAAGACTTTTTCAGTTTATAGTCTGCTGCTTTATCCAAATGATGGTGACCTTTGCAATACAGAGAATTTTCAGCATTATGAAGTTCCATTTACTAATTGTTGATCTTAATGCCTTTGCTTTTAATGCCCTGCTCAGGAATCATTTTCTAGAACAATGAATTCAAGTCTATTCCCCACTTTCTCATATCAGATTTAGAGAACCTAGTCTTATGTCGAGGTCCTTGACCCATCTGGAAGTGAGTTTCTGTGGGTGGTAAATATGGATCTATTTGTTTTCCTCTACATGTAGCCATCCAGTATGACCTGCACCATTTGTTGAAGATGCTTTCTTTTCTACAGTATGTATTTTTGACTTCTTTGTCCAAAACCAGGTGTCCATAGGTGTGTGGACTTATGTCTGAGTATTCAGTTCTATTCCATTGATCAGTGTGTCTGTTTTAATGCTAATACCATGCTGGGTTTTTTTTATTATTATAACTCTGTATACATTTTGAGATCAGGAGTAGTGATACTTCCAGAAATTCTTTCATTATTTAAGATCATTTTAGCTATCCTGAGTGTTTAATGTTTCCATGTGAAGTTGAATATTGTTTTTTTCTGTTTCTGTGAAGAAAAATTGTGTTGGAATTTTGATGGGGTATGCACTGAAGAAGCTTTTAGCAGAGTGGGCATTTTTATTATATTAATCCTACTGATCCATGAACATGGGAGATCTTTCCATTTTCTAGTGTTGTCTTCAATTCTTTCTTCAGTGTCTTAAAGTTTTTATTATACAGGTCTTTTACTTGCCTGTTTAGAGTTATTCCAATATATATACATATATATGTACGTATGTATATATAGCCAATCATATATATGATTTCACTTATATATATCTATATACACACATACATATATGGTATTCTGAAAGGTATCGTTGCCTTGATTTCTTTCTCAATATGTTTGCCACTTGTATGTAGGAAGACTACTGATTTTGCATGTTAATTTTGTCTTCTGCTATTTTGTTTAAAGTGTTTATTAGCTGTAGAAGTTCCTAGGCTTTAGAATCATTTGTGTATGAAATCATATCATCTGCAAATAAGGATACTTGGATTTTTTTCCTTTCCCATTTGTATCTTCTTGATCTCTTTCAGTTGTCTCATTGCTCTAAGTAAGACTACTACTACTACATTGAATAGGTATAGAGAGAGTGCACATCCTTGGCTTGTTCCAGATTTTAGTAGAAATGCTTTGAGTTTCTCTCCATTTAGGTTGATGTTGGCTGTGAGCTTGCTGTATATTATTTTTGTTATGTTGAGGTATTTCTCTTGTATCACCAGTCTCTCCAGGACTTTTATCATAAAGATGCATTGGATTTTGTAAAAGACCTTTCCTGCCTCCAAGGAGATGATCACATGACTTTTGTCTTTCAGTCTATTTATGTTGTGGATTATGTTTATTGATTTCTGCATGTTGAACCATCCCTGCACCTCTGGGATGAAGCTACTTGATCATTGTGGGTAATCTTTTTTTATGTGTTCTTGATTTTGCTTGGCAAGTATTTTAATGAAAAATTTTGCATCTATATTCATAAGGAAAATTAGTCTATAGTTTTGTTGCTGTTGAATCTTTGCGTTGTTTTGGTATCAACGTAATAATGACTTTGTAAAATGATTAGAAAATGTTCCTTCAGTTTTTCTTTTGTAGAATAATTTGAGAAGAATTAGAGTTAATTCTTCTTGAAGGTCTGGAGTCTAGAATTCCAAGTTGAATTCATGTGGCCCTGGGTATTTTTGGTTGGCAGAATTTTAATTACTGCTCCTATTTCATAGGAGTTATGTGTCTGTTTAAACTGCTTATCTGATCTATCTCACTAGGAGTTATTTGTCTGTTTAAGTTGTTTATCCAATCTTGATTTAACTTTTGTAGATCACATATATTTAGAGCTCTACTCATTTCTTTTAGGTTTTCAAGTTTGGTGGGACACAGATTTTTTAAAATATGTCCTTATAATCCTCTGAATTTCTTTAGATTCTTTTGTAATTTATCCCTTTCATATATAATGTTATTAATTTGGGTCTTTTCTCTTTTTTTTGTTACTTTGGCTAAGGATTTATCAATCCTTATTGGTTTTCTGAAAGAATCAACTCTTCATTTCATTGGTACTTTGTATTTTTTTGTTTCTATTTTATTGACTTCAGCCCCAAGTTTGCTTATTTCTTGCCATTGATTCCTTGTGGGTGTTATTTCTTCTTATTGTTTTAGAGCTTTCAGGTGTGTTGTTAAGTTACTAATATGAGATTGCTCCAGTTTTTTGTTATAGGTACTTAGTTCTGAGAACCTGCCTCTTAGAACTGTCTCCATTTTGTTCCAAAAGTTTCAGTATGTCGTGTTTTCACTTTTATTCAATTATATCCTGGATGTTTTGTGCCAGGATTTTTTTTAGAATTAATATTTTCTTTGACTGAGATACCTATTTCTTTTACCTTGTCTTCAAGACTTGAAATTCTCCCATTCATATCTGGTAATATGTTGGTGAGGCAATTCTCTGATTTTTAAAAAAAATATTTTTTTTATGTCCTAAGTTTTCCATTTCTGTTTTTATTTCAGTTGGGTTTTCATTAGTTATTCTCTTTACTTTTATGTATTGAAACCACATGGATCACTTTGGGAAGGGGAAACAGATGAGATCCCCATGAGTAAACTGAGGATGAGGGAGGACAATCGAGGGGAGGGGATGGGGGATGAGAATGTGAGGGAACAGGATGTTAGAGCTGGGGGAGGGATGGAGTGGGACAGCAAAGCAAGAGATATCTTGATAGAGGAAGCCATTATGGGGTTAGGGAGAAACCTGGTGTAGATGAAATTCTAAATGGTCTTATTAAGTTAAGAAACACAGAGCCAAATGCAGAGTTAAAAGCCCAAGAGATCAGAGCACTAGCAAATAGCCTTTAGCTTACCAGTCGCTGCCGTCCTTCCCCTGAGAGAGAGAGAGCTCCTCCTGTGTGACCTGTCTTTTTGTTGACTTTCTGTTCTACCTTCTCATTGGCTCTAAACCCAACCACATGATTTCCTTGTCACTGCCTGTCTATACAGACCTCCAGGTCTCTATGGTTCATACTGGGATTAAAGGTTCAGGTCACTTGGCTGTGTCCTTGACTATGCAGAGAGTCTGCCTGCCATGTGATCAGATTAAGGGTGTGTGCCACCACCACCAGACTTCTGCTAAATGGCTTGCTTTTAGCTTTGATCCCCAGGCAACTTTATTTATTAACATACAAATAAAATCACATTTCAGCACAAATAAAATATCACCATAACCTGGTGCTAGGGAAATTCCCAGGAATCTACAAGGATGACCCCAGCTAAGACTAGTAGCAAGAGTGGAGAGGGTGCCTGAACTGGTCTACCCTGGTAATTAGGTTGATGAATATCCTAACTGTCATCATAGAGCCTTATGTAACTCATGGAAGCAGATGCAGAGATCCACAGCCAAGCACCAGGCCAAGCTCCAGGAGTCCAGTCAAATAGAGGGAAGAGGCATTATATGAGCAAGAGCAGGGGGTCAA
This sequence comes from Peromyscus attwateri, assembly GCA_902168425.1. Lineage (NCBI taxonomy): Eukaryota > Metazoa > Chordata > Mammalia > Rodentia > Cricetidae > Peromyscus > Peromyscus attwateri. Next base: position 8,998 of record CABHPP010144034.1, read on the forward strand.
GATCATGATGGGGGAAATCTACAGAGACAACTGAACCAAGCTCATAGGAACTCACGAACTTTAGACCAACAGCTGTGGAACCTGCATGGGATCGGACTAGGCCCTCTGCATAATCTGGCTTTCTGGAGCCCATTTCCTATTATGGGATGCCTTGCTCAGCCTTGATACAGGGGGAGGGGCTTGGACCTGCCTCAACTGAATCTACCAGGCTTTTCTGACTCCCATTGGGAGTCCTTACCTTTTTGGAGGAGGGGGTGGGAGGTAGGTCAGAGTGGAGAGGTTTTGGGGGGAGGAAGGATGAGAGAGGGGTCTGTGCTTGGTATGCAAAATGAATAATTTTTTTAAATTAAAAAGAAAAGAAAAAGAAAAGAAAAACTTTCATTCCTTATTGCAATTGTTGTGTTCTTACTTTTTTCATCAAGGCATTTATTTATATCCTCTTTAAGGTCCTTGAACATATCCACAATTGTTATTTTAAGTTCTTGTCTATGCTTCAGCTATATTGCAGTTACCAGAGCTTATTGCAGTAGAGTTACTATCTTTTGAAGGAGGCATATTGTCTTGGCTATTCACATCAGGTTTTGTGCTGGCATCTTGGTATTTGATATTATGGTATTTCTTGGTCTATATATCTGACCTTAGTTTTGTTGAGTGAACATTCTGTTCTTTGGTTGATGTTGACCACTCTGTATCCTAGTCGAGTGTGGTGGCTGTGGATCTTTGGTTGATGTTGACTACTCTGTATCCTAGTCAAGTGTGGTGGCTGTGGAATCCCTGGTAGAGATGGCTTCTGCAGGTCAATAGGCTCCATAAAGAAATGGAGATGGGCTAGGAGGAAAGGCTGAGAAGGGCAGAAGGAGAGAGGTAGGGGGACCAGGGTCTGTACTAAAAGAGAGAGTCACCAGGGAATGGGGGTGGGGTGGGAGGAGGGGTTCTTGCAGGCAGGCTACAGCAGGACTATGACTAAGTCTTGAAAGGTTAGACTGGAGGACAGGAAGGATAGTAAAAATTACCTACCTGTGTCTCAGCCCAGTGTGGCCACTGAGGGTCCCTGGTAGAAATGTTTCTGAGTGTAAGTGGCTGATAGAAAGGAGTGGAGATGGACTAGGAGGGAAGGCTGAGATGGAGGGTGGAGACTGGTATTTGCACCAAGAGGTAGAATACCCAGGGAATAGAGGAGGCTTGGGAGGAGGGGCTCCTGCAGGCAGGCTGCTGCAAATCTAGAGAGACTAGAATGACAGAACCAGGGGGAGGGACCCATTTTTTACATTTCACCCATCTCTAAATTTCATCCAAGCCTTGTGAGTTTTGTTGACTTTTTGTCTGTAATTCTTGCAAGGTAGTGTTTCTTATGAACAAGCCTGTAGTCCATTTGTATTCTTAAAAAATGACGAAAACAAAAACAACCAGTTGTGGTGTACTTCAGAAGGTATGACCACAATCATCTTGGATTCCTCATTGTTTCAAACACCTACCACTTATATTCTTGGGAAAGATGACCCTGAATTAGAAAAGAAACTGCAGATTTGATTATTTAGTAAAATTCAACTCTTAAAATGACAAAAAAAATCCCCAAACAAACTCCAAATTAAAAACCCCAAACCTCCAACTGTCATTGGACCTGTTAGTGGACTTACTCACTCCTAAGACAGACTCATTTTGATTGACATCACCACCCCCATTCTTGGTTTGATTCTAGGCTAATTCCTTACATCTTCACCTGATAAAACTGGTTGCTCCTCTTGAATGTAGTTTTCAAGCTTCAGAATTCTGTGCTTGTGGCTGCTTTTAAAAGAAGAAACCCTGGAATCACAAAATTATAGAATTGCATGCTTTGCATGAAAACTTTAAATGCTCCATGCAACCTTTGTATGAAACACAGGAATAATGAAGATAAATCAAGTAGTAAATATTAAAATTTGATAGCTCCTAGTGGGTATGGACGTACAGGGTCACACAGACATTTGCTTATGTTCTATGACCCAGATAAGCTTGTCTTTAATTACAGGTTTCTGGAATTCTAATACTGTGCCTCAAGAATAATGAGGTTCCCTTGATTTAAAATTGTATTTATCTATATTAGATTAAAACAATGACTTCTTCTCAAGCAATTAAGACATCAATGACACCAATCAGCGGAGCTTACTTTAGGGGACTGATTGTCCCATGGGGTCCTGTGGCAGGTTGTGTGTGGGAAGGAGAGAACATTCCTTTGAAAAGGAGCCAGTACCAGCCTTGCTAGTATCAGCTAGATGTGCTACTTCCTGCTCATTTCTGGGTTCTTATTCTGATGGAGGTTGCCCTTTCATGCCCCTTTTCTTATCACCTCTATAACATGCTAAACTCATTTCAAAATAGTTTTCATATGTTTTTTTTTTTTCAACATGGTGATCTGGCATGCACTGTCTAGCAATTTAAGCAATTCGATCATAAAGAATCTCATGGTCTCCAAGCTCCCATTTTCTAAATCAGGGAAAGTAATTCTGTTAACTGTATGACAGACTCCAAATGCCAGAATGGATGTTAAATTTTGTGGCTGTGCAAACCACTCTGAAGCTAATGGGACTGCTGTTGATGGAGTCTTAAAGTCTGTCAACTCATTGTCTCCCCATGCTCCCCAGCTCACTTGACAAATGCTCCAAAACTGTTTTCTGGTCATGTTGACCTTGACCCTGTGATGGGGCAGATTGCTCATTTTGTTTTCCTTTTTAGAAACATTAACTTGATTTGAGGTTGACTTTATTTCTTACCTGTATTTTTATATGAAGTTATTCTTAATGGGGGTGTGATTAGATGACTTTACTTCATACCCCAAAGCCAATTCTACTGTTTCGTACAGCATTACAAGTGTGATGATTTACTTTTTTAAGATTTCTACACTCTATGGTCATCCCTAATAATCCCCAATTTATGTGGACATAAGAAATTCTCTTTCTTTTGGGATGTGTTGTCCCTGTCCTGTCAACTTGAATTTCTTCCCTGACATTTTTGCCCTCAGGGTCAGGCTTCACCCAGGAAGGAAGCTATCGAGAATAGTCTTGAGGGTCCTAGGAACACAGATTGCTCTAGTCTCCTCAGCACTTTCTCCAGAGCTCTGTCCTCAGCCAAGAGTGAGCACATCGCCCCTGTGAGATTTCCAGTGGGTTCGTGCTGGCTCTTTCTGAAGTCTTAGAACTACTCCTCCATGCTTCTTGCTCCTTGTTTTCCCTGGCACAGACACTGTAGCCACTGGAGCTTTATCCACCTTCTGGGGTGTGTGGGATAACTTGTCACTGAATTTGGCTGAGGATGCTGATGTTTGCTTTAGCTTGTTCTTCCAGTGGTCTGCCTTTTTTTTTTTTTAATGGTAAGAATTAAGGAGATTTGAAAGTTAAGCTACCTCTGTCTTCATCTTCCCTGTGCAAAATATTATTGTGTTCAAATATCTATCTATATCTATATCTATATATCTGTATATCTATATCTATCTATCTATCTATCTATCTATCTATCTATCTATCTATCTATCTATCTATCTATCTATATATTGAGGCTGGTGAGATAAATCAGTAGGATGAAGGTGCTTGCCTCCCAGTGTGATGACCTGATTGCAGTTCCTGTTGCTCATGTGGTAGAAGGAGAGAACTGACTCCAGGAGTTATAATTGACCTCCTCACATGTGCCATGGCATATGCATTTAAGTGCACATGTTTAATTTAAATAAACACTTAAAAATAAAAACATAGCTATTGAAAGTAGCCGTGAGCCATCCCCAGAACTTGTTTTAGCAAACAGATGGTTTTGTAGTAATTAGTTTCACAATACATGTGTACTGAGGGATTTCTTTTAGGTAGGACCGATCTATGAGACACCTTGTCTAAGAACACCATTTGCTGCCTTTCTTACCAGTAGACTCTCCCAACAGCTCGTCTCTGTAGATTTTCAAAGAAGTACATGTGTCAGTTTTCCACACCAGATCACACACTTTGATGCTCCACGACTACAGAAATTCTTCCTTTCAAAATCATGAACCATGTCCTAGTTCCAGATTCTTTTTACTTCTGAGATATATTTTTGATTTTTAAAAGAAATTATTCTAACACTATTTTCAGCCTGCCATCTATAAATATTCCTTAGCTGTGCAAGCAATGTAGAATCCTCAAATTTTATTCTCATTTGAAAGTCTCTGCTGAACTACTGAGATCTTAATGTCCGTATAGGAGAAAACCCCCGTGGTTTGTGAAATGTGTTATAGAAAAAGGGAATGAAGTATAGTAAACTTGAACAAGTAGCTGAAAGTTGTAGTTTTGAATACATAATTTTCTAGCTCAGATGTGGTCAAAAACACCCAGCGGCGTTTTTATGCCTTTTGACCTTCACTCATTCTTTGCTTAGCATACTCATAGGAACCAGTTTTTGTTTGATCTCCAAATTTATTTCCTACATAACAGGGCATAGCTCTCAGGACAGGGGTGAATATTGGTTGCATGCCTTATGTTGGCAATAGAATCAGAATTTTAAACCTAAACTTAAAATTGTGATTTAAGCTGTTGCTAGAAACAAAAATGATTTAAAAGATGGAAGTGGCAAAGGAGCTGACTCGGTGCAGCCAAGCTGGCTCTTTTTAGCTACCAAATGTTGACAAGACATTTTGAAATATATCAGTGTAAAAGGCCATGAATCCACAATAGCCAATGAAAGAGTGGTTAATATTGTATGTGAAGGGTAGTTGTCATAATTAGTGTATATAATAAGCTTAAGTGTACTTTGATAATAATCTTATATGATTTTTATAATAGAATGTATCATTGCATGTGACATTTAATTGCATTTATAAGTTACATTTTTAACTAAGTTGTATACTTCTGTGTAAGCAGGAGAGGAATCTTGTGTGGAGTAGGGACGCTACAGAGAGCAGAAGATGCTGACAAGCGTTGGCTGCCATAGGAAATCAGCCAGTAAGTTGAAAACAGACATTCAGGAAATCTGTTGGCCAAGATAGTGATCTCAAAAGGTTTGTTTCCGATGAAATAAATTAATCTCCTAAGCAGGCTTGCTACTGATAGATATTAAAGTCTGGCTAGCTCCAATAACTAAGAAAAACATTTACAAAGAAACATATACTTTGAAATGTCAGTAGACTAGAACCGTAAATCACAGTGACAGGACAGTAGATTAGGGATTAGAGTGCCCAATCTTCTTCAGAAAGCAGTGGGCTTGGGAGGAAAGACAGAGGGACGGGAGTGATATGGATGCAGCCTTCATGTACAAAGTTTAAAAAAAAGAAAACCCTTGAAACCTAAAACCTAGAATGTATAAAGGGAGTCAGTCACCTTACAATTTTCAGTGTCATCTGTCTGATTTGCCCCAAGCAACATAATCACACCCCAGATCTCACCTTAAGGCCCTTTAGCCCAGAACTCAGAGTCTGTGGCTTTAATTTATATGAGATTTGTTTTCTATTTGGGTTTGATACGATCAACAAAACCATAAGAATTCCCAAAATACGAGCAAAGCAATGTGTCAAACTCTGAATAAAGATAAACCAAAGATCTTCACATTTTAAAATTTTCATACCTGGTCAGTCCCATGCAGGCTCCTTGGTTGTTGGTTCAGTCTCTGTGAGCTCCTATGAGCCCAGACTAGTTGGTTCTGTGAGTTTTCTTGTGGTGTCCTTAACCCTCTGGCTCCTACAATTCTACCTCCCTCTCTTCCATAGGATTTCCTGAGCTCTGCCTAATGTTTGACTGTGTCTCTACATCTGTTCCTATAAGTTGCTGGGTGAAGCCTCTCTGATGACAGTGGGGCTAAGCATCAATCTATGAGAATAGCAGAATATCATTCGGAATCATGTCATTGACTTTGTTTTTTTGCCAGTTGTGTTTGGTTCTATCCTGGGTCTCTGAGGTTTCCCTCTTCTGCATGTATGTTACAGTTGTGTGATGTGATCTTCTTGTGAGACTCCTAACAGTGAGAGTAGGGGCTATCTCTGACTCTGATGTCTGCTTTTGGGACCCTTTCCTCCTACTAGATTGCCTCATCCAGCATTAATAGAAGAGAAGGACCCTGGTCTCACTGCATCTTGGTATACCTTGGCTGGCTGATACCCATGGGAGGCCTGCCTGTATCTGAAGAGGAACAGTGGAGGAGGAATGGATAGGGGAATAGAGGGGAGGTGTGTGTGTGTGTGGGGGGGGTGGGAATTGGGAAGAGGGGAGGGAGGGAAAACTTTGGAAAATAAGAAAATTAATAAAATAAATAGAAAAAATTGATAACTGGCTTTACATAAAAGGTATAGGCTTCACAATTATTGTACTGTAAATAGTTAGCTATAATGCTTGGCATATTCAAGTCTTGGATTACTAAATTTGTAGTTATATTTAAACTAAGGAAATTTAGTCAAATTTATATGCATATCTAATGCTAAATAAAATTTGTTTTCAAATACATTATCAGAAATAAGAGTTTACATTAAACTAACAACCACAGAGCATGTGCATGATTTTGCACATGTATGTAGGCATGCACCACACACACACACACACATGCATACACACATACACACATACACACACGCATACACACACACACACACACACACACACACACACACACACACGCTCCTTTCCTTAAAAACTCTTGGCCATAATCGTTCTTTATTCTTTGATCAGGAGATTTAAAATTTAAAGCCATCACGCTCTCCCATAGGAACTTACATTTGCCTTTCTCTGTGTCTTTAAGAAGTGATGGAGGACTCTAACGTCTGTGACTTGCCCCATCGTGATCGGCCAACATCCACTACCAGCCTTGCTTCACTCGCTCCAGAACTGGAGACAGAGATCAAGCTGAGGGGCTTGGGTTTTGCAGAAACAGTGCTGTCTTCTGGAGCACGAGCTCTCCCGACTTCTACCTCTGTGCTTTGTTCATGGTTAAAAAAACCAACACATGCAATGCTGCTGAAATACTGGGAAGGGATAGTCATTTTTTCTGTTTTGCCGTTCTGTTGGGGAACTCTCCCATCTTCCTATCACTCAAGTACTCTTTGGTGACTGTCATTACAACTCCCCATCTCTCCCCTGTTGAGGTAGCATGTGCAGTTGAATATCAAGCCAGTTATCAAAAGAGAAATATAATGTCTGCAAAGGGTAAAGTTAGAGGAGAAGGTAAGCTACTGAATTGGAGTGTGTGCTCTGTAAACTAGAAGAGCCCTGGGCTACCCAAATACCGGCAGCATCATTTTCTCCCAGCTTCCATCAAACATTTCTCCAGGCATCACCCTCAGTCCACTTTTTGACTGTCAAGCTGTTTCATGAGTCAGTATTGATGGACATTGTCACCTTCTAGGACAATACCTTTCAATCATCAAGACCGAGTTTAAGGTGGGCACTGAGTGGGAGTTTTCTCCAGATCCACTGTATAAAACTCTAACACAGTCTGAGCCCTGCTCCTCCAGTATGACCAAGTCTGGTTAGTATATAAAGAAAAGAGATATATTTAGCACTTGGTCTTCCAGTTAGAAGTCTGACTGGGCAGCCTTATCTTCTGGAAAGGTCCCCCTTGCTGTGTCTCCTAGCAGATGGGAGTACATTCCCATCAAGGGATCATGTAGCCGGACAGGAAACCAAAGAAGAGGCAAGTCATTCTCTTATGTAACCACCCTTTCAGAACTAACCAGAACTTCCAAAAGAACTACATTCATTTTTTTTTTTTTATGGACAGTATATGTAGTCACTCTGCATTGGGCACCACCTCTTGAAAGTCTACCTCTGTCACACTGAGGAATGAGTTTCCAGCACATGATCCCCTGGGGAACCAGTCATGTCCAAACCATACCTTCCCTTAAGTCAGTGATGAACTGGTGAACACTTTCACAAGAGCGCACTGTACATGACTTTGCCCAACTGAATGATCAACAAGGTTTTGTTGGCAACTCGAGATTGGCCCTAGCATTAATATTTATTCCTGGGTATTACCACATGCTACAAATCTGCTTGCTCTTCTATAAAACCAGTCATTAAATATATACCAGCACACCATTCCTCTAAACTCTAGAATTTTTCATGCAATGAAGCAGTATTGTTCCCTTATATTTTGCTTTCCTATAAATAAATCATTTTTCTTTTATTTTAATGTTTCTATTACTGTATATGAATTGTACATGGTAGTAGGTTTCATTGTGACATTTTCATACATGTACATGAGATATTTTGATCATATTCAACTCAATTTCCCTCCCTTGGCCCCTTCCACCCTTGCTAATCCCTTTCACCTTCCCACCTACACACAGTTCTCCTTTCATGGATCCTTTTTTTGGTCACCTGATAAGCTACGAACTTCATTGGGGATGTTTACAGGAGCATGAGCACCTTGCCTATGGCTGCACACCTGAAGAAAATGTCTGTCCCCCTCTCTTTATCCATAATCTGCATATAAATTCTCAGGGAAGGGTAGAGCCTGTGAGCCTCTCCCCTTTCCTTGGCAGAGTGGGATGGACCCAGTCATTTGGAAAGAGTGTGTAGAAAATCACGGGTGAATTCATGAGTCCAACAGCCATGCCATGTTCAGAAGTCAGCATTGCATACTCTTCCTCATTTCTCCTGCTCTTACCTTCTTTCTGCCCCTTCTCATGCAGTGATCCCTGAGCCTTGAAGTGGGTGTTAAATATGTTCTGTTCTATTTATGGCTGTGTATTCAATAGTCATTTATTATTATCTTTACTTTGACTAGTTATGAGTATCTGCAGTCACCACTGACCACTGCAAAAAGAAGTTTCTCTGATCAAAGCTGATAGTAGTGCTACTCTCTGGGCATAAACAAAGTAATTTAGAAGGCAATGTGACAGGGACATCACACTCATTTAACAAAACAGCAACAGTAGTGCCCCCATTAAGGCCTGGTACATTCCCTAGCCAAAGGTTTCTGTCCTGGTTTAGAGTAACAGACTTGAATTCCCTCCTCTGGAGTGGGCACTAAATCCAACCAGGAAGCAGTTGGTTACCCCCATAACAGACTTGACACTGCACCAGTGGGTGTATGTTGTGTGGCTCCTCAGATGGTGTACACATGGTCCACAGCGGCATACGACTGTAGATGATAATTCTCTCCCAGTAGTCTTTATAGCCCCTTCTGAAATGATGAGGGCTAGCCAGCAGGGAGTGAGCTTCCAGTGGGCTTGACTTCTCCTCGTCCTGTAACAATGGCCTTTGGCTTCTTCATCCATAGAGTCTCATCTAGTTTCATTCAATCTCGTTTTGCTGCACAGTCAACAGCAGTGTCAAGCAATTGCTTGTATTGTTTTAGGACCTTCAGGGACTTCTCTGATCAATAGCTTGTAGGGACGTGGCTAACTACCAGGACTGGGATTTCCACTTAACAACCTACAGCTTCAAGAAACAGTTTTATCTACCTTCAAAGAATACTTTTGTTCAAACTTAAAAAAAAACAAAAACCTGTATTTTGGTTAGCATACTACTTCTCAGGTTCCTGTATGGCTTTTCCATGTATCAGTAGTTTTGGTTGACCACCCCCCCCCCCGACTTCCTCCTCTCCCTATCTTCCCATCACACTCTCTCTTACCACCTCTCTGCCCCAGTATTCCCTCTTCCACTTTTACATCACTTGGTTCTGCTACAACCCATCTACATTTTTGTTGTTTTTGGTTCGATGCCTGAACATTCATTTCATGAATTAATATGTATTTATATATTATTCAAGGTTTTATGAGAAAAAATTTGTCAAAGTGTCTACCATCAGTCCTATTTTCTCTTTAAGCACCAGTTCATTACTAAATTTTGTTAAGATGTATTTATAAATCATCCTCATTCGTTACTGAGGTAGCTTTCCATCACTATAACAAAATGCCTGGCAAAATCAGCTTGAAGGAGGAAAGATTTAATTTGCTCATGATTTCATGATTGGCTAGCTCATTTCTTTGGGCTTTTGGCAAGACAGATTTGTATGAGAAGCATCACTTCATAGAGGTTGGGAAGCAGAGAGGCAGTTAGGGAAAGGTTGGGGACAATATATACTCTTCCTGGGCATATGTCCATGACCTTTTCCCTTCAACTCAGGGTACCTCCTACTTTCTACCACCTTCCAATAACATTATTAAATTGTGAATGCACCAGTGGGTGAGTAGATCAAAAGCTACATCCATAGATTTGGTAAGAATACTCATTATTTTACCAGATCCTAAGTTACCACCTCTGAATGTTACTCTATGGAGGATCAAGGCTTCTGGAATATATGGAATGCCACGGGTAATTTCAGATACTAACCATGACAACTAGAGTTATTATATATAATTTTTTTCCTAAAATTTGTTTTTGATAAACTTGTGTGTTTATCTGTGTTTCCACTTGCCACCCCCTTCTCTCGAGTACATATGTATATGATTTTAAGACATGACTGTATTTCCTGCTCTTCACTAGTTTTCTATCATTCTTTTAAACTTACCACTTATAGCTTATATTTTCTTCAGTGAAGCTCATATTCTTTTGAATGTTCTTTATTTGTCTTTATTATGATTATGTTTCATTTAATGATTTCTTTATCTTAAAAGCCTGTGGGTTAGTAATGGGCAATAAGTAGTGAACCTTAAACAACAGTGTAAGACCCAAAGGTAGACTTTGAATGAGTTTGTTGTTTACAACACAGCAAATAATAAGAGCAGTGATGGTACCATTCATGTTTTTCCGGTCCCCAAGCCTTAGAAGCAATTTAATGAGCCCAGTATGTACTAGATTGTGTGTCAGGAAAAGAGCAGAGGGCAAAGGGCTCAGATGTTTACATAGAAATAGGAGGCAAACCAGCTCCTCCTCCACCTTGGGAGGCAACAGTCACAATGCAATCACTCTGAGGTTGCCTTGACCTTTATTTTCCTGTGAACAGCTACGGAAATTGTTTAACAATAAGGGGAAGCCAAGCTTTGGCACACCCAACTAGGATTTCTAGGAATCCACAGGACCCATAGTGGACCCTTCTCTCAAAAGTCTGTCCATTGGCTTAGTAGTAGGGTCTTAACCTAAACCCATGTTTCATATTGCTAAATAACTCAGATGAGATAACACAGGAGTTAGGACCTACCAGTTCAATTTGCTTTGTGTAATACTTAGGCATATTACTTAATTATTAAGAATATTGTTAATGATTAGGAATAATACTTAAGAATATCAATAAGATTGTGATCAGTATGATGAAGTCTATCTGCAATACCAGTTTTAACCATGTGCACCAGTATCTATGACTGAACCTGCTGAATTAGATCTAGCGAGTCTAGTAAGGCTTAGTTCAGATAGTTGTTTAGGTTCTTTTCCTAGACTGAGGAAGAGAGTTGTGACTCGTGGTATTAATGCAAATATAACACAGGGTGAGGGTAGCCATATACACACATTCTTCCATATTCAACCACAAAGCAGTTTAGTGCCTGCCTACTGCCTTTTATGACTGATTCAAGGTAGTTGATGTTAGCCTGCTGATGTCTGCATTTTTTTTTTCATTGTCTCTATAATGCTAAGTTTAAGGAAGGCTCATGATTGTGATATCTCTGGACTCTGATGACAGGGAATAGTACTCACATTGATTTATAGAACTGGGAGTCAGTTTATTCCTGATGGAATGTTCTCAATACCTGGTGCCCCTATAAAAGACATAGATCAAAGATTGATGTCAGTTCTAGGAACTGCAGTGGACAGTAAGTGGGCCAAATACCAACCTCCATCCCAGAGCCAGATGTTCTACATTACACAGTCCTTCTTCACATGTAAACCTATAGCCCAAATGGCAATGATGCTCCAGGTGGATATTTCTTGATAAAGTTCACTTTAGTTATGATTATGTGGGTTTGGTTAACTCTTGTGCATAATGCCAGACAGACTCAATTGCTATACGTGGCGAAACCCACATTGCTTAGACCTCCGAAGACACATATGAGTGAGTCACTGTTTATGGAAGATTGTTAGTCCCTGTGGGGCCATCTAAGGGGGGAAGCAGAGCCACACTGGGAGCTGTTGACAATATTTTCAAGCCAACAAAATGACTCACAGACAGTGCTATTGGCATCACATCTGGATGAGGCTGATAAATTCAGCAGTGAGTCACTTTCCTAGTGACTCAGGGAGGACATGCAACTGCTTGCCAAGCTCTGGGATCAGACATAGGAGACAAGAGATGTATTTTTCTGAACATCTGGATTATTCTTGGAATCAGGAAAGTCCCCCACAGCCCATGTTTTTGAACACTTGGACTCCAGCTTGAAGTGCTGTTTGGAAGGCTGTGGATCCCTTAGTAGTCCTGGTGGGAATCAATGGGTTGCTAAGGGTAGCCTTTGAAGGTCATACCTAAGAGCCATTCAAACCTGAAGAGTCACCTCAGTCACTGCCTGCTGCTGTTGGATGTGCTGCAGGAGGCATGCAAAGAGAATAAGGATTAACAGTATCACCTCGCCAAGCAGAGCATATGTGAGCATCCAGGAGGGTTGTTCTAGACCATAGTTAAAAAAAATCTGTCTCCAATGACATTGCTGGGACCCTGGTCATACTGAGACAGGATATTTGTCCCTGCAGTAGAATAGACTAATTAAGAGGGTGAGGCAAATTGCCTGGAAGCGTGGATCGCAGGCCAGTAGGGACATATCTCTTACTAATTCTATTTCTCAGGCATTGGACAAGAGAAAGAAAAAAAAAAGGTGGAGGGTAAAGCAAAGGGCTTCCTCCACAGACCAGGCACCCTCCAATTTTTGGTGGTCAGCACCAGGTCCATAAAGGGCAGGCCTAGGGAAAAGTTGGTGATAAATATCACAAGGAAAGCATGGGAGTTAATTGTCACTGGCAGCAGAATGGGAGGCAAGGGAACCAGAGCCCATAGATCCTCTGCTTTTGAGGGAATAAAAGGGGAAATGGTGGAGAGTATGTATATTACCCACCCATGATCAATTCTTCTTTGGTGGAGGTGGGCTGGTCCATGGCAGGATGCACATCTCTTGTTAGGATCCATATTGGCGTAGTTGCACTCTGAGGAAAAACACAAGCATATCCTCTCCCAGGGGTGGGGTGGTGGGGGTGGGGTGGTGGGAGGTAGGGGGTGGGGTGGTGGTGGCTGCCATTGGAGGGAGATAGTCTTTCCATCTTACTATGGGTAGAGGTGTGCCTTGTCATAGGAATGCCCAATGTTTATATGCTGAACTGAGTCCTGCCTCATCAAAGCTGAGAAAATTTATATGGAAAAGGACTTCAGTTAGTCTTGTATAATATTCGAGGGACCAGCCTTAATATTATACATCCCAGGGGCTCAGGAGAGAGAACTACTAACAGCGAGGACTATTTTCAGGAAATAGAATCTCAGCACACCAAGCTCTATAGTCCACTTGCTTTAATTCCTCTGGCATAACATCCTTTATACACAGCTTCAGTTCTGTTCTCATGCCTAGCTCCTTTCTTGGCTGATTTCTCTCTATATTTATCTACTGCTTCCTCTAAGTTCTATCTTAATTCTCTTGTCTTAACTCTGTCTCATCTAGGTCCTCTTCATCTTGTTCTTACCCAGCTAGTACTTCCACGTCTGGCTCTTCCTCATCTTCCATCTCGTTCCTCTGGTACTCTCTTCTAGCTCTACAACCTAGTTCTTCCCCATCTCAGTTTGTTCCTCTCAAGTTCTTACCTGTCTAGTTCTTCCATTCTCTTTTCTCTTCTCCCTCTCCTGCCCTGGAAGTCCTGGTATATAAAGCCAGGCTTCCAGGGTCAAACGGGTGTGTGTGTGTGTGTGTGTGTGTGTGTGATAAGAATCACACTGAGAAGCAATAACCATTAATTATCATTTGCAACCCCAAAGGGAAGTGACCAATGGGGAAATGAATTAACTAAAGGCTAAATTCGGGTAGTATCTAAGAAGAGGGATCTTGTGTGCTCAACTATTAAACTCTTAAATGTGATTAGTAGAAAATGTTAAGAATCTATAAGTTGCTAGGTCAATGGGAGAAAATAAAACTGTCTTCTTTTTTCCTTTGGCTCCTATCTGTCCAAGCTATCTGCTGTCTTTCTGCAGGGTGGGGGAAAGTGTGCTCAGTCGCTAGGCAACCTGTGTACAGCTAGATGCCTTTGGTGATAGTTAAAGGGAGATCTGGAACTAGAGGTAAGGTTTGGGAAAGCAGGAAGTAAAGCTTAATTGGCACATCCGCCAGGCCTTCTCAAATGGGTAGCCTGGATGCTTAAGTCTGTTCTTAGAAAGTACGGAGGTATCTCTGATAAGGTACTTTCCTCCATCTGGGGATGGACCTGGCCGGATGCTGCCAATCGTGATAATTACAGGGAGGCTTGAACTGGGGTTCTGGCTGAGCATAGCTGTCAGCATAGAAGGTTATCTAACTATTCCTGGAAGTGGTTAGGTAAGGAGTTAGAGGTCTATAAAGTTAGTAAGGCTGTAAGAAAGGAGGGTCCCAGCTAAATTGTGTAAAGCTATTACTTTTATTTTATTATTAACATCCACCTGACCTAGGTGGTATCTCCTTGTGTAATTTACCTTAAATCAGGAGACTTGCATGTGGACTGTTATTACTGCTAGTCCTTGAAAGTGGCCAAGGGAGATATCTGATTCCAGAGAAAGCCTTTCTTGAGGCTGTTCTCCAAATACCTGGAATGTGTATGTCCAGAGAGTGATCAGTCCACACTGTTAGCACTTCTTAGGGAAAAGTCAGTTGGGAAAACTATGAAGGCACACATGATTTTCATAACAGAAGACAGCTGATACATAACAAGCCAAGTAATACCAAAAGCTCCTTGGGATTTGGCTTCCTCTGGAGGAATTCCCTGATTCCTCCAGGTAGTGACTTTGCCATAACCAGCTGAGTTCTTATGATATATTCTTGCAGCCTGCAGCAAGTTAGGGCCAAATGGGAGTCCCTTTTGGACTCTGGTGAGATGGTCTTGGCCAACAGTTCTTTAAGAGTTTGGTTGGTTCTTTCCATGATAGCTTGTTCTTGAGGATTATAGGGGATGACAGTGGTATGAGAGATCTTCCAGGATCCCAGGAAGTCATTTAACTGTTGAGAGGCATAGGCAGGGCCATTGTCAGTCTTTATAGCCCAAGGCACCATCATGACTAACATGGCCAATTTAAGGACCTTAACAGCATTAACAGTCTTTTCCCCAGAAATGGCAAGGTCATATATAAAGGAGGAGCACATATTCACTATCACATGAACATATCTAAGGTTGCTCAAAGGAGCAAAATGCATAATGTCCATTTGCCAAATGGTGTTGGGATATAAGCCATATGGGTTGACCCCCACATGTTGAAGTGGCCCCAAAGGGACAAGAAGGGCACAGGTGACACATGACTGAGACAAATGCTTACACTGGAAAATTAGCAGCTCAGGGAGAAGCCTATGCAGGTTCTGTGGAGACAGATGAAATTGCTGGTGAAGAGCCCTGGCTTGTTCTATGAGGTCTACACTAGCTGTTGTATTGGGCCAATATTCCTGGCAATTTGGAGTGGGATCTAATATGTGATAGGTACCAGGGCTCAGTCCTCTGATTTAAGACATCTTGTATGAGCAGCATAGTGCTGGCAATGGGGGTCAGTGAATCTTTGACTTGAGAAAAGTCCCGCACACAAACTGTACAGAAAAAATATTAACGGGCTCAGTCTGGCACTCTGTTAGAACCTTGAGGAGGGCCAATAGCTCTCCCAATTGAATGGAACCAGGGTTAGGGATAACATATGTAACATCTTTGGAGCCAGGATGCTGGTTAAGAACACCACATATGTTTTTATTGGAATGTGAAAAGGCCAGGGTAGCATGAGGAGATGGGAGTGGAGGAGGGACTGCATGGGGCTGTATCTGTATTGGAAGTTGGGGGG
>CABHPP010144035.1:0-41777 GCA_902168425.1 Peromyscus attwateri
GCTTGGTCTTGCATAATCAGTGTTTTCTCTGTTGTCTGCTTAAAATGTTCAGAGGAATCATGCTTTCCAACACTGAACCAAAAAATACCCTTGAAGAAATAAAGAAGACAGATAACTAGTCTGTGGTACCACTCCAAGAGATGACATCTATAGAAGGATGAAAAATTGTTTATGTATCAGCTCTGGTAGCATATTGCTTAGTGCTAATTTTATGCCAGAATCTAAGCTAAGCAAGTACATATTCTGTTTCTGCTCATCCAGAAACAAATCTGTGTAAACAGAGGTAGAGCCTTTCTGTCCCTACAGCCTGGTCCCAAATAAACACTTAGAAGCTTATATTAATTGCAAATGGTTGGAAGATGGCTCAGGCTTCTTACTAACTAGCTCTTACATTTAAATTAACCCATTTTTATTAATCTATTTATTACCACATGGCTTTACTGGTCCTTTGGCATCTTGATTATTGGGCAGTTGACTTGTGTCTACCCGACTCTTCCCCTCTTCCTCTGAGTCCTCAGTTTGATGGTTCCTTCTAACCTTATCCTGCTTTGCTGTAGACCCAAACAGCTTTATTATCAACCAAAGAGAGCAACACACATTCACAGTGTGCCGAAGGACCATCCCAAAGCAGATCTGCTCATCCATGACTAAAAAAAAATATATTGTTCTTGCCCCAAAGCCTCTACTGTTTTCCTTCATATTATGCTTTGTAAATCAAACTGATTAAGTGCTGGACTGGATACACTAGCTATGGATTGCCCAGAGTCGGGGGAAGATGTTATGTCTGGCATGGGATATCTGAGGGAAGAAGAAAAAAAAAATCTATGTACACTATACTTTTATGTCTGTTAACTTTATTCCTCCAAGACAAAATTCTATCTTTACAGCTACAGCTCTGTCAGGCATTCAGAGTGGGAATAAATCTAGATACAACAAGATCACTCTCCATCTACTTTATTTCTCTGGGATGAAATCCTATCTACATGGCTTCAGTTCTGTCCTGACACTCAGTTCCTCTTTGTCCCCTCATTTACTGCCCTCACATAGTCCTGCCAACCCTTAAGTGCTTATGCTTCCAGCCTCATCTTCGTCCTCTGTTTCTTCACCCTCCATCTCTTCTTGCTTTCTATTCCTGGCTCTGACGAACTCTACAAGAGTTCTGCCTTACCATCTACAAAACTTCTGTGTTCTTCCCTTGTCCCTGGTCTTGCCATTCTGTCTGCCTCTACAGAAAATGCCTGTTCCTTCTTTCCCTAGCCATGCAGTTCTCTGCCTCCTCAGGAATGCTGCTCCACCCTACCTTCACCTTGATATGTAAAAGCATCTTTTGTTCTCAGTCAATTGCTCTGCAGAGCCACTAGGCTTCAGGGCAAGGGGATGGTATGAGCTTCATTAGCACAAGAAGGAAAGTTATGCATCTCCTGCCAGCTTGTCTTTGTCTGCGTGACCTTATCCAAGTACTGGCTAGAACAGGAAGTTTACACACACACACATTCTATGGGAATTGTGAGCACAAGAAATTTCTAACAAGGCACAGCTGAATATTAAGCTGTGTAAAACAAAACAGTTCATGCTAGATAGTTTCCCACTTGACTGACCCTTGGCCTGGTCAAGGTATAGCTTTAATATACAGCTGGACTCCTCATAACATATTCTGTGGCTTGAGACAACTAGCTGATCTTAGAGTCGTGTTTCCTTTTCATATCAATAGGCTGTGGCACTTGCACTCAGTTCCTTCTAATGTAGAAACTATATTTATTTCTACATTTCCAGATAACTAAATCCTCAATACTTTGAATAAGTTTATTCTCCTCATCTAGACCTTGATTCATTTACCACAACCTCAGAAAAGCCAAAGCTATTTCTCCTGTCTCATATTCTTGTTTAAGTTCTTGCTTTTACACTGGATTTCAGTGACATTTCTTGTTGCACATGCAGTGTCAGTGATTGTTAGACATTTATTTTGAAGCTTTGCTCTGAATAGAATTTCTTACTATTTCCTAAGTTCAATTCTTCATGGATCAAGATTTTTTTTCCTATTATTTTTGTATTTTGAATGTGAAAATATTTCAGACATTTAATTCTGCATAGATTTCTTACCATATTTCAACTTGAGAAATTTATTGTGTTTTTCTACCCTTCTTTATGTCTGTAAATTGAATAGCAACATACAAGATTGAACAGTATATTGAATATATAAAGAGTATTAACCCTAGATGAGTTTGCAATTGAGCTCATAATTAATTATATATGTCTGGATCTCGAGAAATGGCTCAGTGGTTGAGAGCATTTACTGCTCTTTAAAAAACCTGGGTTCAATTCCTAGTACCTGTATGGCAGCACACAACTACCTATAACTCTGGAAATCTATACCCTCTTCTGGACTCCAGGGGCATCAGTGACATATACAGTGCACACAGATACATAAAACAAAACACTTATGAATATAAAATAATAAATAAATAGAGCTTTAAAATTATATATGCCTATGCCTATATATATCAAATATTAATGCATTTAATATTTCAATACATATATTTGCCTTAAAACACTTAAAATCTTGATCTATATTGCATTATAGTAGGACTATGACTTTGCATAGCTTGAATTTTTCTCAAGTATTTGATTACCTTTCTTGTGTAAAGAAAGAATTGAGTGCATTTCTAATCATTCCACTAGACTAACTCCACTCCACACATTTAGTTCAAATAGTTTATTTTTAGGCCAGCTGTGTCATAATACACCTCAGAAATATTGCTTTAATTAGCAGATTTCTGGGATACAATAGTTTTCTCTGGGGTTTATGCATTTTTTCTGTAGAATATCTCCTAGGAACATTTAAATAACAAATGGAGTTCAGGAGTAAATTGCTGTCCTCTAGAGATTTTAGTATTCAACAACACATTTCATAAGTTGTAATATTTTATTCCTGAATATTTTAAGTATTTTTTTCTTTTCTGAATTTTCAGAATCCTACTCTGTAGCCCAAAGTGGTTTATAAATCATGCTGTGATCAAAGATGGTCTTACACTTGTGCCAATCCTTCCTAAACCTTCTGAATGTTGAGACTACAGATGTGTGCATGATCATGTCAGGCTTTCTTCTTTATCCCTGGAGGTATCACATACAGTGGGTATTTCTAGTTCAACATCTTGTTCTTAACCACTAAGCAAAATTGAAGTCATTTCCTTCAAGCAGTTATTTGATGATGGTTAGGCCTACCTGAGGCTTTCCTAGGAACATAGTTCCTTCTCTAAATAAGAGACACATTTAGCAGAGTCAGTAACAGCCTGAAACCAGGTCCTTGGGAGATTTTCCCTGGGATCAGGACATATGGAGAAGAAGTACAGTGTCTTCTCTAAAACCACAAATATTCTTAGAGGAGTCAATGATGGCCTGGGACCAGGACCTTGGCAGAACTGGGGGATTGGATCATGAAAGCCCCACTCTTCCCACACTAAGGGAATATGGTAATCAGTTACAAGGCTGCTGTGAGCTTGATCTGTGATACCATTGATACACCCTGTTTTCCCTTTCTATAAGGTTGCTTCATTAGCTTTCCACCGACTCTGCTCCGTTTTCCTCCTGCAAATCATATGTAACATGCTGTATTTTTTTTTTTTTAATGAATTTGCTTGGCTTAAGACATAGCTTGGCAAGACCTCCTGATATCCACTTTTCTACCTTCTTTATCTTCTCATCTCCCTGGCCCTCCCCCTTAGGACTCTGCTAATGAAGAATAACATGCTGGTCCTGGTCACATGGGAATCATTATCTATTTGGGTTAATTGTATCCCAAGTCTCTGAAATTTGTACAAATTATATAAACAAATCTACCATTATGCTACTTACTATCATGAAGGATCTCTAATTATAAATTATTAAAATAAGAGTATTTACATTCTTAGTTGATTTAATTTTAATCAAACATGAATGCATATTGCAAAATTATGCTTGTAAAATATTCACCTTATGTTTCTTATTAACCTTTCTATTTGAAAATTATTAGTTTATTGATAAAAAGTCATGAGGTTTAGGCAACTGCCTTCCCACTTACTTAAGGAGCTAAGTAAGGAGAAATGCTTGAGTCATTAGCTCAAAGCTAGACTGGGCAAGATAGCAAGACTGTCTAAAAAATGTAAAGGGGAAAAAATAGTTATTACAAGTATATAATAAACAGTTCCTTTAATTTCAGGGCATTTAACATCAGGCACCAATGTTTCTAATATCATGACCCAATCATCTATTTCTGTAACATCATTTCAGCATAATTACTAAAGAATTTGCTCAATTTTTATGTCCATAAAAAACCCAAGAAATCATATATATAAATATATGTACATATATATATTCATTTTTTTCTATAGACAAAGATACTGAACATTCTAGAATTGATTCATTTGACTTGGAACCACATAGCTTTCTATTGGGAGGATATAATTTGATCCAGCCCTTCATAAATAAAGAACAAACATCATTATGTATTTACTCTTGTTCACTGAAAATGAAAGATAATGGTGCTAGCATTCAGTTTTCTTACAGAAAGAAATTATAGGATGGAAGGTATGGTACTTGCAGGGTCATTCTGCTTTTCAATTGAACATTTGAATATATTTTTTTTCATAAAATATGTTTTGATCATGTTTCCTCTCCCCCCCCCCACCTCATTCAAATAGATTCACTTCCTCCCTGTAGTTAAAGTTTTCCTGCCTGGCCCACAGTCAGGACAAATCTCTCTCACCCGCCAGTCCCACAGCTGCTCAGACCCAACCAAGTAAACACAGAGACTTATATTGCTTACAAACTGTATGGCCGTGGCAGGCTTCTTGCTAACTGTTCTTATATCTTAAATTAATCCATTTATATAAATCTATACCTTGCCACGTGGCTCGTGGCTTACCGGCATCTTCACATGCTGCTTGTCAAGGCGGTGGCTGGCAGTGTTTCTCCACCTCAGCCTTCCACTTCCCAGAATTCTCTTCTCTGCTTGTCCTGCCTATACTTCCTGCCTGACCACTGGCCAATCAGTGTTTTATTTATTGACCAATCAGAGCAATTTGAAATACAGACCATCCCACAGCACTCCCCCACCTCCCTAAACACTCAACTGTATGTTCTTTCTCTATATATTTCTCTTTCAAAAAACAAAAACAAAACCTCTGTCTCTTTATGAAACAAACAGAATCTAGTATTCAAACAAAAAATAAAAACACTATTAAAGAATAATGACTTTATATTTCACTTTCTGTTAAGGAATTTTCTTGTGTCCTTTGGTACCATTTTGAAATGACTCCTCTGGGCATATTAGAGTTTAGCCAGAAAATAACCAATGGACAAACCTAGACTTCTTTTTCTCCCTTCTGTCCTCAAGTTCTCACCATTACTGGAATTATGGAAACACACTGACAGTTGTATAGTCAGTTAATTCTCTATAATCTTCATTACTATGAAAGTGGACACCTTTAGTGTACTCTCCCAGATAACATTTGGTTTATTATCTCTTTTCAATTCTAATAGTTCCATAGTGAATTGTAGAGTTCTCTGATGTCACATATTAGTAACACTTTGGATTTGTTCTGCCTAGCCTATACTTTCTTTCTTTATTAGTATACACCCTTGGTTTTGTAGAATCAGCTTCCTTGAATGAGATGGATATGAGGTCTGTTACAGAGTACCAGAATGCTGAAGGTTAAAGCCAGTAAACAGACTCCAGCACAGGAAGGTGAGTGATGCAGAATAACTGTTTAAAAACCATCACACAGCAAAGGACACAGCTATTTTGCATATACAAGGAAGGGAAGAATTTACGGACAAGAGACACACCTTAAAGCCATTTGTTTCTGAGTCTCAGAAATAACTGGCTTATGCTCTATATAGTACAATAATCATAATAAAGTTTTGGAACATAACTGAAGTTCGTGGTCCTTAGGATTACTTCTTTCCACTTGTTAGAAACATTTGAGTAAGAAGAGTTTCTTTGTGCTTTAGAGAGTACAGCATGAGAAAGTTCATGGTGGCAAATATTTCCTTGAACACAAAAATGTTACGGAACAAAGATTAATACATGGGAAATTGTCAAAGAAACCATGTGTGAACCATCAAAAGTACTAATGTGTTGTTCATTTGGAAAGTGTTGGAGTTAGTCTATAATTTTATTGTCACTAATCTTATTAGATTCAACTGACCTTGGTATGCAATTGGCAAAGCACAAAATCTCAAGCTGATTATTGAATTATCTCTATACTAGAAGCTTCTCCACTAGTATACCTGTGCTCTCTGTGTCTCAAACATATACATACTCTACCATGAAACCTGAAAAATTACGACAGAATTAGAGATGACCTGCAAGTTATTGACTGTCTTTCTGTTTGAGAGACAACAAAAAAGCACACAGCCTTCTCATTATCTTTCCATCCAAATTTTATCTTTATATCAAGTCGGATCACCACAAAGCAAAATAAATGGACTGTATTATCTCTGCCCCCCATCGATAAGCCCTTGACTGATTCGTGATTTAATGTGATGCCCTCTGCTTAGATAACTTGGCTCAAGCTGCCTGAGCCTGATTAAATTGTGCTCCCCCACAGGCACAGGAATCATAGGTGGGACAGGAAACTTATTCACATGAAAGGAAAGTTCTGATGTTAAGTACTCAGAAATTTCATTTTTATACATATTCAGAAATGCAACAAAAGCCTGATCTATAAGAAATACTTTGAAAGTAAGTTTTCCATGTGTATAAGTGTTTGCATATAGGTTTGATACCATATAGTTGAAATATTACCTATTGTTTCAACCTATAATAAATTGTTATTAACTCATATGTGTTGACAATAATAATATTATTATGGTAACATGACTTAGTATTTACTTTACTTTAAGTGGAGTCTATGGTCACAACAATAATGCTTATTCTTAGAAATTTGTAACATAGTATCCATTTTAGACTAATTCAGAAGCTCAATTAGGAAAAAAATAAAATGAATAATTATTTGTGACTGGTGTTCTAAAGCAAACAGGAGAAAAACGTGAATATTTTGAGACGGTCATATAAAAATTCTTGGAAAAGAAATCCAGCAAAGTATTTAACTACCAATAAAAGACTGAAAAGGGAAAGGACAAGTCAGAGAACCAGAACACTGCCCTAGAACAACAGAGAACTGAACTCAGCACTACCAAGCCAAAGACAAAATGCTCAGCTTTTCCAATAAATTCCAGTGACATGTGTTCAGAGTGCCTAAACTACAGGCAGAGAGCCTGACCAAGTGAAGTTTATTGTAGCATTCAGGATTTGCTGCATCGCTTAAGACATTTTGCAGAGGCATTTTTAGAGACTCTCTGTTGGGATAGAGTGTGTCTCAGTATTTGGCTTCAAGAACTTTCTTTAAAAGTATTAAAGAGTTATATATTACCTTTTGCCACTTTAGCCATATTTACCACTTAAGATAAATAGAAGTACTATTGCTATGATGAAACACCATAAACAGAAGCAAGTATGGGAGGAAAGGGTTTATTTGGCTTACACTTCCATATCACCATTCATCATCAAAAGAAGTCAGGAGAGTAATTCAAACAGGGCCAGAAACTAGAGGCAGGAGTTGAAGCAGAGGCCAGATTAAAAAGGATGAATACTGGCTTGCTCATCATTGTTGTTCAACCTTCTCTCTTATAGAACCCAGAACCACCAGGCCAGGGATGGCACCACCCACAATGGGCTAGGCCCTCCCCCATTGATCACTAATTAAGAAAATGTCTTATAGCCAGATATTAGGGAGACATTTCCTCAACTGAGGTTCCCTCCTTTCAGATGACTCTAGCTGTGTCAAGTTGACATAAAACGAGCTAGAGAATGTAGCTTTCATATATTTTAGGAAGTTTCCACTGTACTGGGTTTCTATATTATCCTTCATGTCCCCTTAATTCCAGTTGTCTCTCCCCATATTCCTTCCCTTAACTCTGTGTTCCCTTCTGTTCCTCACCTGATCTTGCCATTTCTGTTCCCTCAAACTCAAGTCCACCCATCAAATCTATTCTATTTTCCCCTTCCCACAGAGAGCCATGTGTCCCCTCACTTCTCTTGCTCTATACCTAACCTCTCTTGGATGATGTGTTGTAGGTTGTGTATTAATTTAATGGACAATATCCATATATAAATGAATACATGCCATATTTATCTTTCTGGGTCTGGCTTACCTCACTTGGGTCGATTTTTTTCTATATACATCCATTTGCCTGCAAATTTCATAATGTAATTCTCTTAACAGTTAAAAATACTCCATTGTGTAAATGTACCACATTATCTTCATCCATTCTTCTGTTGAGAGATATGTAGTTTGTTTCCAGTTTCTGGCTATTATGAATAGAACAAGTATGAACTTGGTTGATCAAGAGTCCTTGTGGTAGGATGAAATAGCCTCTGGGTATATGCTCATGAGTGGTATGGCTGGATCTTGAGTTAGATCAATTTCCAACTTTCTAAGCAACCACCATGTTGATTTTCACTGTGGCTATGTAAGTTTCCCCTCCAATCAGCAGTTGATGAGTATTACCCTTATTTGACATTCTTGCCATCATGAGTTGTCACTTGTGTTACTGATTTTAGCTATTCTGTATAATATAGAATCTCAAAGCAGTTTTGATTTGCATTTCCCAGATGGCCAAGGATGCTGAACACTTCTTTAAGTGTTTCTCATCCAGTGGAGATTCCTCTTTTGATCATTCTCTGTGTAGATCTGTACCCCAGTTTAAGTGTATTTTTTTATATTGACATTTAGTTTCTTGAGTTCTTTATATATTTTTTGTATTAGTCCTCTGCTGGATGTGGAGTTGATGAAAATCTTTTCCCATTCTATAGGCTGACACTTTGTACAAAGGACAGTGTCCTTTTCCTTATAGTTTTTTTTTTTTTTTTTTTTTTTTTGCTTTTCAGTTTCAGGAGGTCTCATTTATTACATGTTAATTTTAGTGCTGTGCTATCAGTGTTCAGCTCAGGAAGTCATCTCCTGTGGCAATGATTTCAAGGTGATTCCCCATTTTCTCTTCACCAGATTTGGTGTGTCTGGTTTTATGTTGAGGTCTTTGACCCATTTGGAGTTGAGTTTTGTGCAGAGTGACAGATATGTTTCTATTTGTCTTCTTCTACATACAGATATTCTTTGACCAAGCCCCGGCAGTCCCGCAGTCCACTTATAAAATAAAAACACAGACTCTTATATTATTTAAACTATTTGGCCCAATGGCTCAGGCTTCTAGCTATCTAGTTCTTACATCTTAAATTAACCCATTTCTATAAATCTATACCTTGCCACATGGCTCATGGCTTACAAGTATCTTACATGTTGGTACTCAGGCGGCTGTCAGCGTTTCCTGACTCAGCCTTCCTGTTCCCAGAATTCTCTTCTCTGCTTGTCCCACCTATAATTCCTGCCTGGCTACTGGACAATCAGCATTTTATTTGTACAGAGCAATATCCACAGCACAGCACCATGATATCGTCTTTTTTTTTTCCAGTGTGTTTGGCATGGCTTTTTTTTTTTTTTAAATAAAAAATCAGTTATCCAGAGGTGTGTCAATTTTTCTTTGGGTTTTCCATTTCATTCCCTTGATCAATATGTCTGTTTTTATGCCAATACAATGCTGTTTTTATTACTATAGCTTTGTAGTACAACTTGAAATCTAGAATATGAGACCTTCAACCCTTCTTTTGTTGTTCAGACTTGTTTAACTATCCTATTTTTTGTTTTGTTGTTGTTTTGCATTTGTTTGTTTATTTTTCCATATGAAGTTGAGAATTGTCCTTTCAAGATCTTTGAAGAATTGTGTTGGAATTTTGAAGGGTATTAATTTGAATCTGTAGATTGTTTTTAGTAGGATGGTCATTCTTACTATGTTAACTCTATGAAAATGAAGGTCAATCTTTTGCTATCTTATTCAATGTCTTTCTTACTAACCCTATTTAGGACAAGGTGGTACCAGCATAGTGGGGTATTGCTATGACAGACCTGATAGTGTTATTTGGGGAAGGATTGTGGAAGGACTTTGGAAATTTGGACTAGAAAAACCATTGAGTGTTAAAAGTTCAGTGAACTGTTCTGCAGTGCAGAAGCTGGAGGCCAGGCTTTTGATATTTCAGAGGGAAGTTTAAAGATTATATCAGGGCTGCTTGCCATTTTGTACTTCTGGTCATCTGGGGCAAAAGAATCAACAGTGGTTACCAAGAGACCAGCATCACTGAAGTGAAACCTTTGCGTTACGCGGACAATTGATGTGCTAGTTTGCTGGAGCTAAAAAATTAGTGTTGATTAAGAAGAAACTGGCATCACTGAGAAAGAAACACTTCTGAGAAGTGTTTCCTCAGGGTCAACACACAGAAGCTGTGTTCCAGAAGTAGCCAAGGCTGAACTGTGCATTGGCAGTCAAACTTGGTAGTGTTAGAGTCCTGCAGGTTTTACTGGTTCTGAAAGTTCTTGACTGTTCCTGCTCCCACTACTTTTGATGATGAACTGTTACATGGAAGTGTAAGCCAAATAATCTTTGCTTGTCCCCTTCAAAAAATAAGAAAGAAATATAGAAAAACATTCAATAGTTCTGAAATCAAAACCACCTTCAGATAATTTCATTGTAGATGGCTCATGCACAATGCAGTTTAAGAAAGATAATTTTTGTTTCACATTTGTCTATAAAATAATTTCTTATTAAATTTCAAATGAAAGCCGAAAAAGCACAAATGCTATCTCATATATTAAGTGATTAAGAATACATCAGAGGTGGTTTCTAAGGTAGTAAATCTGAGTATTTCAGGGATCCAGGATAACAATGTTCCTAAAAAATTCTGACAATGATTCTGAGTGCATTGTTTTAACTTAGTGACTACTACTTTTTCCATGTCAAAAATGGAGTTAGTAACATGTAGTTGATGTTTTTTTTTTTGT
This sequence comes from Peromyscus attwateri, assembly GCA_902168425.1. Lineage (NCBI taxonomy): Eukaryota > Metazoa > Chordata > Mammalia > Rodentia > Cricetidae > Peromyscus > Peromyscus attwateri. The sequence goes on from CABHPP010144035.1 coordinate 10,932, forward strand.
GAAAATCAAAACTAAAAAGAAAACAGAAAATGATTTACATAGTCCTATTATACTGCTAGTATAATGTCCCTCTATATTGTCACCATAATCTTTTTGGCACTGGCTCTAACTTGTAAATCACTTCAAATATTTTAGTTAATTACAAAAACTGACTAGAGCATTATACAATATTTCTTCTTGAGAAAATTCATTAGCAACACTGAGGATTTTAATTTTAAAGTTTGACAAAATCAAAATGGAGCTGAAATTATTAAAAAATAAAATAAAATAAAACAAGATATCATAGTACCTGGGGAGTGAGAATGTGGTACTCACTAGGACCTTTACAAAAGTCCTGACACATGGTCTAATGTCCTTATACCAAAGCAGGCTTGAGTTTCAAAATATCACTGGGGAACCAGAGGTTTTTTTTTGCTTTGTATGTGTGTGTGTTCCTGTTCATATGCCCACACATTCACAAATATTTTAGGTCCCTTGTATATGAGTGTATCACATGGGCCATGGCCAGAAGACTAACTCAGATATTCTTACTCAGGAGGCACCCACCTTTTTTAGGAGTCAACTTCTTTCCTTGGCCTAGACCTCACCTAGTAAACTTAGCTTCTAGTTTATGAGACCTAAGGATCCATTTGTCCTCACCTCATAGAACACACATTTTTTTATGTGTGTCTGTATACCAAATCAGGTTCTCATCTTTTCAAGGTAAACTCTTTACTGACTGAGCTATCTTCACAAACCCTGAACAAGGGATTTTAAAAAAACCTGATTGTTATTCAAAAATATAGAATGAAATGACAGATCTAGTCTTTGTAAAACTTAGCTGTTAACTAGAAAGGAAGATACTGGGAAAAATAAGTATTGTTACAAAATCATATCATCTGTAAAAATTAGTCTCCACCATAATGAAAAATAGCCAAACAAATATTCATGAAAGATACTACTGCATTGGAATATCATAAACATTTGAACTATGTTGACAAGAAGCTTCCAAGAATTGGTGAATATTAGAATACACTCCAAGCATTTTACCACATAAGCTGACTTCTTTATAATACCACTAAGAATTTTGTTAACTTGGCAAAAAGTGTGATTTTTTTTCATCAAAATCCTGACAACATCTTGGCTCATTAATTTACTCAGGAGTATTATAAAATGAGATGAAATTCAGAAGCAGTGCTAGCCAGACTGATGAGGTTATTAGCAACAAAGTTCAGAATCCCACTGTTGCCTGAGCCTCAATTTGTTGTTAGTTTATTTTTTAGCATATGCTTACATTTAGACTTCAACCTCTTTTTCCTCCAAAACTGATACCATGAAGAAGAACATGATGATGATGATGATGATGATGATGATAATGATGAACAAGAAGAAGGAAAAGGAGAAGAAGAAGAAGAAGAAGAAGAAGAAGAAGAAGAAGAAGAAGAAGAAGAAGAAGTAGAAGAAGAAGATTATTTTATTCTCTTCTGACTAAGTTAATAAGAATAAAGACATTTCATTAGTTACTGGATTAATGGGATAATTAACTCATACCATAATTTTGTAAGGATTTAGAAAGAGTGACTCTTTTCCAAATGAATATGTGCATCATCTGGCAAGTAGATTCCAGGATAGAATGTGTTCTCCTTTTCCTCTTCAGGGAGGGACCTTGTACAGGGTCCAGCTTGCAGAGCAGTTTAGTCTGTCAAGCTCGGAAACACAGACGAAACAAAACTGACCTGTTTCCGCTAATGTTGAGTAACTGGCACTGGCCTTTCCTCAGTGTTTAAAATATTCAGTGGCGTGATAGATTGAACAAGGGCAATGTTGGATGTGGCTGTCCACGAGCTTCCCAAGGCATAGCAGCCGAGCCCAAAGCTGCCTGGAACATTTTTTTTGTGTGTGATATCTGTGGCATATTTATGTGTTCAGGGGGATCCATGGCATTTGGAGGGCCAGTTTTGAAATTAAAATTTCCCAAAACTCATTAATATGACAACTTTTAAATAGTCAAAAGAGAACTTGGCACTAGTTTCATCAGTTAGCCACTTGCAGGGAACCACAGAGTTGGACTGGCCTAGCTGTCTTTAGAGGCCTGAGTCTTAGGTTTTTCAGGTTAGAGACCATGGCTCTTGGGACACAATGTGCTTCCAGTTACTGAGAGATGGATGCACTCCCTCAGGCAGTGAAGTGTGCAGGCCACTTTGCATTTCTCTCTATGTTCCCTTAGTGGTAAAGGAAGCATGGAAACTTGACAGGACAATTGGTCTTACACATTAACATTGTGTATCCTATATGGCTTGCGAACTTCACTGTATCCCGAGGGCAAGTACAACTATATTGATCCTGGTGATTGCCATTCCATTCTGTTTCTGATAAAGGTATTAAAAGTCTGATTGCTCTTGATAAAATTATCTCAGTCTCTGTCTTGCTGTAGCCCCTCCAACATAAGCCTGTTTTTTTTTTTTTCCTCATGGCCATATTAGGTGACCTTGGCCAGGTAAGTAAATGGGGATGCTTCCTGTCACTTAACTTTGGTTTTGTCTATTTTCAGTGTCACATTATTGATTAATAAAGTCTTCACATGAAAACTGATTATGAATGATTTTAATTAATTCTAGATAAGTATTTCAACATTAATATTGAATTATATAATTATATAACGTTTTGTCACAGTGTAAGCCAAAGAGCAATGGAGTGGTTCTTTGTGTTTGGGATGTTCAATCCCAGATATTACTACAAAAGCAGTATCTCTCATTGAATTCTGGTAAGTGAGTTCTAATTCTTAAGAATAGCTTTCATTATAAATATTCTTCACCTGAGGAATGGATAATAAAAATATGGTACATATATAATGGAATACTATCCATGTATAAAGGAAAATGAAATCATGAAGTTTACAGGTAAATGAATGGAACTAGAAAGTACTTTACTGAGTGAGATATCATGTATCAAGAAAGAAAAATACTACATGTTTTCTCTGGGGGTCAGATACTGAAAACAATAAAAGGTCCATCCTTTATTGTTTTCTCCCATGGTCTGTGGAAGAGTCTAACAGCCAGCTGAGGATTCTAATCTGAGGGATATTTAATGAATCTAAGCACAATGAGTTCTTTAGTCCGTTAATTTTATTCTTCTAAGTCAATTCTATCTACACAGCTTCTTTTCTGTTCTTTTACTTAGCTCCTCTCAATCTCTCCTGCTCTCAGTCCCTTCTGCTGTTCTCTCATCATTCTACCTAGTTCTTTCCATCTCTGTTCTCATCTCCGTTCTTCTCAATCTATTTCCCAAGTGCTCCGAGGGAACCAGTATATATACCCAAGCAGTAATTCTTTGGCAAAACAACATGAGGCCTGAAGTTTTCAGGGTCACAGGGAGAGGTGATAAGGATCCACACATAAAGCAATAATTGTCAGTTTCCAATTACAACCCAAAAGGGGGAGTGACTAAAGGGAAATTCTCTGGTAGAGTCAACTATAGGCTAAGATCAATTAGGGAATCTAGGGATAGCACCCTGCTAAGGAGGAATTAAAACTTAATTGGCACAAGAAAGAAGCTTGGCACCTATCATCTGCCTGGCATTGAAGGCAATCTCCTTGGGTCAGTGGGAAGTAACTACCTTAACTAAGTAAGTAGCAAGTGGATGAAACATCATTCCAGGAATGTGAGCAGTAAATCTTTTAAGTTAGGGTCTTGTGTAAATAACCAGGGGTGAAGGTAAAGAGTTGAGGATTTAATTGTTAGTGGTTCTTTTCTCTATCTGTGGGTGAGATGAGCTAATGTTTATTTCTTTGCAATTGTCCTTGGAAATAGGTATCTTTGCTGAAATACTTTTGTGTGCAGAATGGCCCTGGCCAGATTATGTTAATGAAAAAATAAACATAGCTGGGGACAGTTATCCAATTACCCCAAATGTATAAGGAAAGTTGTGCCCAAAATTGAGATACAATTATGAGATTACATGTACACATAACACGAAAATGTACGGTACCATAGTAATGACCACAACAGCAAGATATCCAGAAAAGTACATTAATTGCACCTATAACCTGGGGTTAAGTAAGAGCCCTGTAGTAGCTGGATTAAAGGCAACCTCAATAGGAGGGTCTACATGCTTATTACTGCAACTCTAGCGTATCCCCCCCCCCCCAGTAGTAAACTCATGGACGTTAGAGGATAGCCTATTGCTGACAATTCCCTAAACCAGTATAATTTCTAACTACTTTCTCAACACTTACCTTTGTATCAATAGATAAGTTCAGTTCTTACCGCAAGACCAGAAATTCACAACTGGTGAAAAAGCAGAGAACAATGGACTATGAGGTACCAAATCCCAGTTTATGCAACTGTAAAACCACCCCTATAACCAAAGCTCCAGGAACATTGTAGAAGAGAGAACAGAAAAATTGTAAGAGCCAAACAGCCAGGACTTCTGCTGTGAGGTTCTGTCTTTTATATATGACAGGGAAGCCACACACATGAAATAGTAACAACATATTGCCTAAACAAGAACTGCAGAATGCTAGCACCAAATGGCATGGCAATGTGATGGAGGAAATCTCACATGATCGCTAAACCCCAAATGAATTGTTAAGACATTTAATGGCTGCTGAAAAGAGTTAGAATCAGTCTTCTCCAGGAATAACCCCTTAATAGGATATCTAATCATAAGTGGCCAGCCCTAAAAAAAACAAATGAGCAACACTACTTAAACTCAGTATTTATATATGACATATATAATATATATATATATAATATCATATATGTAATATATATAGTAGGGTATGTGGAAAGATTTGGAGGCAGGGGATGGATGGGGGAAATGATTATAAATAGAATATTCATGCATGAAACTCTCAAAAAATATAAAAATTGAAAAGAGCATGCATATATTACCATGATCATTAGTCACATTAGATAATTCATACTAAAAATGTAATTATATTTCATTGCCTGTGGAACAGCCTCCAGCCGCACAGGGCTCAAAGGGAATCCGTGGAGTTGGCACATATTATGACTTTTTTATTTGAGGGAGTAAAGGGAAAAAGACACTCACACACTCTTGATGGTTTCCTTCAGACTTTTTCTTTATTGTTCTTTTGTATTCTCAATTCTTTATTTTCCTGGTGATTTCCTTCTTGCATTCTTGGTGTTTTCCCTCTAACTCTGTCTCTATTCTAGATGTTTTCCTTTTAACTCCTTCTAACTCTCTCATTCTTGATACCGTCCTTCTAACTTTATCACGTTTTCCTTCTAATTTCTTCTAACCCTCTCATTCTTGATGTTTTCTTTCTAACTCATTTTAACTCCATCTTTATTCTTTCCCTTACAGCTTATACTGCAGCAAAATCTTACAGGTAATATAAAAATCACAATGTGGCTACATTTTGTTTTTCAAGTGAATGATTACAGTGAATAAAGTAAAAACCAACATGCTTTCCATATCCCTTACATGATTAAACATTTTCTATACTAGAGGTAAAAAAACAAATTATCCCCAGAACCTGTGTACATTCATACCAAAGCAACTTGTTGCAGATTAACAGTGTGCAAGCAAGCAAGATTACTGGCAGGCTTTGTTATGAAGTTACAAAGAAAGGTCCAATCACTTTATTGCTTATCTTGAAAGGTAATCTTACAAGGAATTTTAAAGGAATCATGCCTCTAAACTTTTATATATGAAAAAGAATCAGTCAGCTCTACTTTAACTCTTTAGGGTACATACCCACTCATCAAAAGTTTTTATATCAGGAAATTGAGGGCAAAAATGGGTACAAGGAATTAATCATCATCTTTGGTCATCAACCAAACCTAGCAAGGAAAGTACACCAGCTAGTAATAAATGCATTGCTTTGTATTTATTCCCTGAGCTTAACAAGTTCTTCATTCAACTATGTGCCTTTCTAAAACTTTAGATTATCTTCTTGAGTTTTTCACCTCAAAACTATTTGACAAACATATCTTAGTCTAACCTCAAGTTATTTTCAAAGCTTCGTTTCAGTTATAATGCAGTCTGAAACCTGTAAACACATCTGTCAACATTAAGCTTAATAGAATTTAAGCTAGCTGGGCTAACTAGAACTCAATACTTTTTCTTAATCATTAACCTAAGTCATAGTCTATGTGGCTCTTCAATAGAAATTTATGTGTCTAGCAGTGTGACACTAGCTTTTTTATATTTTTAATAATCAAAACTCTATTTAAGCTAATATTATTATTATCAATTAGATATTACAGCTTAGGAAGAAATCAACCCTTATAGTAGTCCACAGAAAAAAATGCCCACTAGAATGGGATGTTTCCATGAGATAAACACACTACATTATAGGCAGTGAGGCTCTCCACATACCCATTGGCACCATGCCAGACACCAGAGAAAGATAGCTACAGCAAACACGGAGGCACAGCGGAAGCAAAGGACATTCTGGAGTCTGTCGTCTTGAGGCCTTGCATATTTGAGATTTATCCATCAGTGTTTTGTTTTCTGATGGTCTGATTGCCATCTGCTGCTCCTCTGACATGGCCACCAGCAACTATGAGAGAAGATTTTCTTTATGCTATGTCACTTTGACTTCTGGAAATTCGACAGGGAAGCTGAGGTCAATCATGAGATGGCTTCATGCCATTGTGATCAACACAGTATGCAAGCCAAAGCAAATGAGTGTATCTGTGTCTGGGCTCTATACAGGTGAGCTCACAGGCCATTGCTATGGAGTTCAACACTCCACAACACTCCATGGGAGCCAGCTCATGCTATTCAATTCTGAACTCTGCTTTATGTACCTTTGCAGATGTCAACAACATAATTTTGCTGGAAAAGCCATAATTATAAGCATGGCAACTTTTTATGAGGTATAGAAATCTTTTTTATAAATCCTGAGAATGATTGACACAGTTAAAAGTTGCAAAAGACTTTTTCATGTACTTGAAGACATGACAGTAAACAAATAAATGCTTTGCTCACTTGAAAATATGGGAACAATGATTAGAGACAACATTGCAAATTTGATGAATAAGTACATATGAGGGGATCATAACCTAATAATATTCTTTGAAGAACTTGCATGTGTACTTTTAAAACATTAGAATCATATTTCTCTGTTGAAATTTACATTCAAAGCACAATATTTATTTTATAAGTATAATATAAAAAATATGGAAACAACCTAATCTTTGACATTGAACTGTGATCAGAACCCTTAACAAGACTAGTTATGTTGATGATCTAGTGTCTTGTCAGATAAGTCCTTGCCTTTATAATTAATTTCTTTTTGAGGATAGGTTACTTCAATTATTGACTGTGGTTACTTGCTGCAAAAACAATCATATCCAATACTTGGTTTCTCATTCTTTATTTCCATTCCTTCATTATATAAACTGAATATGCTAGTTTTAATTTTTAATTATGCATAGCAAAATAAGTAATTATAGGAATGTCACAGTAAGTGGAATGTAACTCTTAATTGTGTTTCAATTATATACAATTATACTTAGAATAAGAAGAGTTCCTTGCTGCAGTTGACACCTGAGCCCTGCTATACAACATGTAGGTTGCAAGCAGTATCGCTGTCTCTTCTTTTAGAAAAGTCAACTTTTACATGGCTCTAAATGTTTTGTATAACAGCACCAAGTATTACATTGTATTCATTTATGTCAAAATACTAGCCACAGAATAAGATGAATAGCTCAAAAGAATGCACCATTTGTAAAAGAAATCAGTTTACTTTCCAAGAAATACACTTGCAACAGTTCAGTTTTAGGAACTGTGACTCAACAGTCAGGTGGAGGAAGACGGTTGGTTCTCCACAAAAATTGTGTAGGCATCTAAATTTTGTGACCATATGTAAAATTCATCTTGAAGCATGGGTGGTCAAATAAACTTGATGCTTACTCACTTTTCATAGAGATCCTTGGTTTGGTCTGTAAAACTACTTACACCTCTAATAGTATCATTTTGTCTACCACAGCATGTAGCAGGCATTTGTTGTGGGTAATGTAAAATGTCAGCTTAACAGAATTAAAGTAACCTGTATGATGGGTCTCTTCTTATGCTTTCAGGGAATTTGTTTTCTGTTAAGCTGGAAATTGCCTTTCTTGTTAATTGAGGAAAGATGGCAATATTCCCTGAATGAGATTGGGAACCATATCTACATATAAAACTATGGAACTGAAGAAAGGAATATGAACATGGCAATTATTAAGCATTCTCTATATCTTGACTATAGATACACTGGGGTCAACTGCTTTGTTACTGCTACTGTGACCATCTCACCTTCATGAACTGTAATCTCAAGCTGTAAACAGTATGAGCTTTCATTCCCTTAAGATACTTGTGTCAGTGTATTACATCACAATGACAGGAGAAGAAACAGACAGCATTCTTCCTTAATACTTTTAAATTCAAATTTGAATTTTTGTTTGTTTGTCTGGTGTTTTAGTGCAAGACACAATAATCCAAAGATAACTTGCCTTAAGGTAATGATAATTTTATTTATTTAAATTGGGATTGTTAAAATAAGATTACACTGTCAATTTAATATTCTGCATTAGAAATCTTGTGGTTTAAATAATGCCTTCCTTTAGCATAACTATTCATAACTCACTAGGAAGCATTATTGTCTTTCAAATATTGTAAAATATAAACAAATTTCTAGTAGAATGTCCACATAATCAAAAACAAATTTAGTTTTTTATCTTGTGTACCACTAAATAGTTAATAAAACAATTTACTTGGATAATTCAATGTTGTCAACATAATAGATGGCATAAATACTCTAGGTAGATGAAATAATACTCTAAAATTTCCATATACATATCAGTGATCTGCTGAATGTGACTTTAGGTGTGAATCTAGTATAAAATCGAAGATGCTAGATGTATATATACTTTCTAATTGCATTGGTTTATTAAAGCTGAACTTAGTATGAAATGAAGGCTTGTAAATCGAGCTAGTCATGAGGCTAAACAAGTAAGACAAAAAAACATGACAGGGCAATAGAGTGAGATTGTTTTAAAAGCAAAAAATATAAACAGAGCTACAAGTATAGTTTACTGACAGTGCTTGCCTAATATGTATAAAGACCCAGTTGTAGTCCATGGCAAGAAAAATATTTTCTTCTAAATATAGACTTTATTTACATTTACATATGGGGAATTTTTCTGCATGTACCTAGATGTACAGAAATATATGAGTATTAGTCCATATATTCCTTAGGAATTTGGATATAATCTTTCTTATTCTGTGTAATAGTTTCCCCTTGCTCTAGGTGTGTACTTCTGTGAGAATTTAATATTATGAAAATACTTTATATTATGAATTATAAACTGATAAAACTGTAAATTTCATATTATAAAAATACTTCTTATACTCTAAGATAATGGAACTTTTGACAGACCTCACAGCACGAATAATAATAAGTGACATTACAGTGACTTAGGTTTCCCTGGGGACTCCAGAAGTCTTTAGGGAAAAACCAACCTTGCTCCCTTTTACCCCATTCATTTTGTCCGGTGTTTATAACTGGAGTCACTCTACAGTTGGCTATCTGTGGGCCGTGCTGGCCTGGGAATGAGGTAGTTGATCTTCAATTTCTCTCCTACCCTCCATTTCCAATTCCCATTTCATTCCAAGGCTGGATCAGACCGTTCACAGGCTTCCTCTCTGTACTCCACTCATTTGGTGTATAGATGCTGAATTGAAATGGCATCTTGGTGGACTTTTTCTTTGATTAGTATGTAATGTCCTTCCTATTCTTTTCTGCCATTTTGATTTGAAGTCTATTTTGTCAGATATTGAAATGGCTACATCAGCTTGCTTCTTCGGTCCATTTGCTTGGAATATCCTTTTCTATCCTTTTACTCTGAGGTGATTTCTATCCTTAATGTTAAAATGGGTTTGGCATCTGTGTCCCCAAACAAGGGCACCCGGTTTCCTAAGAGAAACAGTACAAAGCTAAAATCACATGTTGACGTTTACACAATAATAGTGGGTGACCCCAGCACCCCACTCTCACTGATAGACAGGTCTTTCAGGCAAAAACTAAACAGAAATGCTGAGGCTAAATGACAATGTAAAACAAATGGACCTAGCAGATGACTTCATCAAACATCTCCCTTGAAATTGTAGAGCCACAGGGAATAAGTGATTTTGTGGAAATAAAATTACTGTTTTTGTAAATTAAAATGCTGTCACATAAATTCACAAAGACCTTACAATATCAATGTTCATTGCATTTTCTTCAAAAATGACTAAAAAGTCTCTTTTCTTTGATTTGAATACATGAACTCTTCCTTTTTTTTTTTACTAAACTTTCAATTTTAAAGATATTATCTTTATGAAGTTATTAATATTATTATATAAAAATTCTCCGATACCACTTATCCACTTTTCTATAAAGGATATTTAATATAATTATTAATTTACAATAATTTAATAATATTGTACATTATTATGGTAAATTTTGTATGTACTGATAAAGGTAAATAAAATTTCATTACCTATTCATTTGTCCTCAGCATTTCTTAATGTTCTCTTTCTAATAATAGGATACCACAGTGTATTTGTCATTTACAGATGGGTACCTCTTGTTTTCACATTGGTTATACTTTTTGAAATTTTTTTTTTGTTTTGAGCAATCTTGATAATTTAAGGAGGTTACCGATCAGCCATGTCTTACAATTTCACTATACTGAAAGAAAATGATGCCTTATTTCTCATTAGGAGGCAGGCAGTTATTTTTAGATAAGAAGACCACAGAAAGAAAATGTCGTATATTTATTATATCAAATCAAGGTATATATTATCACTATTGGTAATGGACTCGTATATGTGGTGTCATGCAGTATTTGTGGGATTTGTTTTCATTTGACATTGACCTTTGTGTGTCCTCTTTCCTCATTATGTATGTTCTGGAAGTTCTTTATGCACAGATTATGTGTAAGGACTGGGAAGCATGTTCCAAGTGGTTAGACAATTTACATAAACTCTATGATACTCTCATTCATAGGTAGTTGATTCCTTATGTTTTCTTTATTGATTTATTTCTTCATGTAAATATTGAATCCAAAGAAACTTATTTTATGTTGTTATTTACAGTCTAATATTGAAGGCTATGTTGTTACTAATATTATTTCAGATTTTATATTCCTTTATATGCCCATTTGGGGTTACTGTGTCTGAATTCAGGATGTACTAAGCATATCTTTGAGCTATAGTTGCAGCCTCCTCCTATCGCTCTTTGAAACAATTATTTCTGCATGTAGTTTTTCTTATGCCTTTGACATTTTATTAGTCATGTATGCTAGAAGCCTTCACTGAGTTTTCTGGAGAATGCTATTGAAACCAAGAAGTTGACACTGAATGTATTTATTACTACTGGTATATGTTTGCTTTTCTGCTTCCATAAATGAGGGAACATAAAAACATCTTGTGTACTAACGTGAATATATCATATTTCCATACACAGACTTAATTTCTATGCATACAAACTTTATTGGAAGATACAAAGTCAGAGATGCTATACAATTGGATGCTTTTAGAACAGTAACTTGATGTCACATGGAAAATTCAGACTAATAGCCTGTGACAAGTTGGTGCCAAAATGTAGGTGAACCAAAAATATTGTATAAAATTACCTTCAGCTTTGTGTATAAGATTCATATAAAACACAAATAAACTTTGTCTTTAAATTTGGGTCTTACAGTCCATCCAGGCATCTCATAATATGGTTGTAAATGTTCTATAAACAAATCTAAAGCTTGAAATCTGAAACACTTCTGGTCCAAAGGAAAACTTTAATTTGTGTGCGCATGTGTGTGTACATCTAACTCCAATCTATTACTACATGAAAAATTTAACTCTTGTAATACTTCATAAATTCCCACTCTACCAGAGATAAACTTGGCTCTGAGTTCTTCACATCCATTAATTTAACTATTAAAACCAATATGTGTGTTTAACCATAAACAACTTTATTAATTAAAATAGAATGCTTATGTATTGTGCCTTTGAATACACTCCATTTATTTCCTGAGTCATTTAAGCAAGCACTGTTTCCTCCTGTCTTTCTAACTTAGGCTGTTCAGCTAAATGCAATGTTCTTTTTAACATTCTGCATTCTGTCCTTGGATCTGTGACCTGTCAACTGGATTAAATAATTTCATACTTTAAAGTTTACTTTTTTCATATTATGCAATCCTATGTGCTTTGGCAAATGCTTAGTAACATATATTCACTATTACAATGTTTTTCAGAATGCTGGCCTTTCGTTCAACACTTCCTGAACTTTACTTAATTAATGCCCCTGTTCTTGCTTCTCTTGAGCCCCCTAACAACCTTTCCCCAAATTTTCTCATCTCAAGATTTGTTTTATGTGATTATAGTCATCTGGTCTATAGACTTTATAGAGTGGCTTCCTTTATACAGTAAAATGAATTTATAAATTATCTATATAGTTCTTTGGGCAAATTATATGTCATTGCATGGGTATGCCACACCACTGTTTATTTTTGTGTATTGAAGAACAGTCTGGTTAACTTTAATTGTTATGGACCGATTTTATTTATGTATTTATTTATTTGTTTCAAATCTTTTTTTATTTTATAATTTAGTTTAATTTTACGTATCAGCCATGGATTCCCTTGTTCTCCCCCCTCCCGCCTTCCCCCCAGCCCACCCCCCATTCCCATCTCCTCTAGGACAAAGACTCCCTTGGGGATTGAGTTCAACCTGGTAGATTCAGTCCTGGCAGGATGGACCGATTTTAAACACATACATACATACACACAAAAGAAAAATGGTTGTCTATTTGTAACTTAGTTCTATTAATACACAGGCTCGTGATTACTGGATTGTATGGTAAGGTTTATTATTTTTATAATAAATCTCTGAATGGTTTCCCAAGTTGACTAAACCATTTACTCCCGACTTCTTCTTGCTCACATCCATATGGTAGTTTAGAATTGTGATTAAACTTTTTAAATAGTTTACTCTGGATGCCTTCTAATAAGTATGCCTGTGACAGCGTTGTTATTTAATCTTAAGTCTTTAATGGCTTAATTATATATGTTGTTGAGTATCTTTACATAGATATGATTTTATAATATAACACAATTTCCTTTTTCTGTGGTGTAGTCACTGTATGTTGTTCATACTCCAGTAAATAACCCCCTACCTCTGCTCATATAACAAACTCTCAATCTCATATAATACTGTAGACATGTTATTAAGCCTTTGTCAAGACTGTAGAACATTAAATATAAAAAGTAAACTTTAAGTATGATGGAATTAAACGCACTAGACAGGTCACAGGTACAAAGACAGAACACATAATGTGAAAGGAACCTTACTTGTATGTGAACAGACTCATTGAGAAGGGCAGGAACAAACAGTGCTTGCTGAAATGATGTAGGAAGTGATTAGAGTGTACGTGAAGGCACAGTGCATAAATACTGTACAAAAAAAAGTCAAGAAAATAGGAGAACTAAGAGGGAAGAAAGAGGACACAAGGAGGGAGATTAATGGGCAATTGGTGTGAGTATAATCAAAATGCATTGTACACACGTGTCAAATTGTCAAAAAATAAAATTTCAAAGATGCATGTTTACTGAAGCAATTGTTAGGGAATGCTGTCCTAGGCCACTGTAAAAATACAGAACATTATTTTTACTGGAAATTGAGAGATTCTAAAGTGTTCAAACCACAGCTAAAATACAAAAATCACATATAAATTGACACATTCTGCATTTTTTAAAATTTTGGTAGTAATTGTTTATTCTTTCAAAATAATATTTGGAATCAGGAACTTAAAATAATGGCATGTTTACTGTATCATTTCATAAATAATCTGTAAGTGAATTTGTGGTTTTATTTATGGCTTTAAAATATTGTGATAATTATGTTTGGATTTTTGTGTTGGATCTTTGAAACATTCTCATTTAAGTTTATAATCTTCTTACTTCAGCATCGTTATATATATGTGATGAATATTGTAGGTGTCACATGAGTGGGCTTGAAACTAAACTATACATGTATGATCAAAGGACAGTGCATTTTACATTAATGCAATAAGGTAAGTGAAGGGTCAACTAAAATATTTGGTTGATTTCCAAGTTCACTCTCAGCAAATCAAGCAGTTCATGAGAAATAGAATGTGTCTTATTTTAGAAATGCAGGGATGTAAACTAATGATTATAAAACAATCATGTTTTATGAAAATTTTAGGAAGTTGGAGAGAGCAGAATGAGATCAGTATCCAAAACTGGCCTTCCTGGGACTTCTGCTGGTGGTTTACTTGCATAAAGGAGCCCACACTCTTCTGAGAAGTGGTATTGCTCTGCATTTCTAAATATTGTTGAGTTGTAAGAAAATTGTCTGCTACCGACAGACATTCATTAATGACTCCAATAAGTATGAGACTTGAGTTCAAACAAACACATTATACCAAATGACATAAGTGTAAGCATGACTAATTACTGCATTTGGTAATACTTGTTCCTCATTTATCAGAACATTACCCTGACTTAGAACTAACTACCCGCACTCATAGAACTCTGGAATGTGTCACTGGGACTGGAGGTAGAGAACACCAGTTAAAAGCACTTATTGCACTTGAGGAGGACCCAAGTTTGCACCTGGAATCTACACCAGGTAGCCCACAAGCTCCTACAATTTCAGATCTGATTTACTTTGGTTACCCACACTGTTAGCTCATGTGATACATATTAACTTATACAGTAATACAGACACATCCTTAAATAAAAATAATAAACAAATCTTGGAAATGAGAAAATGTTCTCATATCTCTGAGGCCGGTATTCTCATGAGTACTACAATAATGGCTTTTCTGTTTATTTTAAGGATTTGAATATGCAAATACTATTTCCAAATTATATAATAACATATTACTTTAAAATTATGTTTTGAAAAAATATATTGCAAAACAGGAAAGGATTTTCTATTACAATGTTGAAAGTGAGATTTGAACAGCCCCTACAGTGTATGTGCTTGCTGCATTTCTTTGGATAATGAAATATGGCAGAGGCAATAGATTTGACAACATCTTCATACAACGGCCAAGTGAGGACCAGGCATCCTGCCGTGTACGCAGTTGGAAATGAAGGTAAAATTTTTGTATTTGTGAAAACTGTACAGAAATTAGAGTAGCTCCTCAAATCTTGAACTGCAGCATGGCCAGTTTACTTCATTTTCAAAGAAAGTACTGGGAAGAATAGCTGTAATAATCCTGGAGTAATGAGGAATCAGTTCTGAATTACTGATGACTGTTTATAAAAATTTTGTCATTCACCTATGAAAGGTGTGTGTTATCAAACATGTACCCTTAATTTACTTTCGCATACTAATAGTTTATGAACCTTGTTATTTTTCCTATTAATTCTTTATCTTTGATAGAAAATATATCACTGGGTATTTTGAATACAGATAAAAGGGTTTTTTAAAGTAGATGTCCTTAGCATAATAAAAACTTTGTTGTATCATTCTAAGTAAAAGAAAAAGATAAGCAGGTTATAATTTTCAAAAAGATTATTATACTTTCTCACTTAAACTGAAAGAAGAAACTGGTGTCAGTGGTTAAGAAAATAATTTCTCTATTGTCTTTTTTAAAAATTTAAGATGGGATGGAATTCAATGGATTTTCTCTTTTTCAGTTGTTATTGTTTATGGAGTACTGCAATAAATATAAAAATAGGTTTCTCTGCATCATTCCAAATTTGACATTGAAATGTGAATAGTCTGAACAATTTCATAAAATATCTGCTCGTTTATCTGCGTTTTAACAATACGACTCAGAGTCTGAAGTGTTTTCTGTGCAAACCTGGTGATCTGAAGTTCTGTCCTCCAAAACCACTCAAAGAGAGAAGGGATTTGAACCATAAAAGTTGTCCTCAGACCTTCACACACACGGTATAATAACCGTGCAACTGAACACACATATACTGGACACATGCAGCCGACATGCCACTGCCCCCCCCACATAAATTAAATTTAAGAAAATAAAATAAAATTGATTTTTATTTTATTTAAATAACATTTTTCATTTATTTTACATACCGACTCAGTTGCCCCTCCTCTCCTCTGGGGTCCCTCCCCCTTCCACTCCTCCTCTGTCTCCATCAGAAAGGCTGGGGGGAGGGGATGGAGAGAGATGGGAACTTGAGGGAGCAGGTCAGGAGGGTTGGGTATGGGAGGCTGATTGGGGGCAGGATAAAGGGTAGTGAAAATTGATTTTTTTAACTAGAGCTGGAGGATATTTTGTTTTCTCATAATGGAAAACATGAGAGCATTTTTGGCTTGCCATTGTCAGGAAATTATGTTTGTTAAAAATGAAGCACTTCAGCAAAATTTAAAATGGTAATGATAAGTCATAGTTAATATTTATTTTACAAATGCAGATAAGCAATATTGTGATTATGCAAAACCTGTCTTCACAAAAATAATTCATACACATTCTAGTAAAACTTCTTCATGTCCTGTCCCATACTATATCCCCAAATGGCCAAAACAGTTAGTACGCAGATAAAAAATAGAAGAAAATCGATTGAATGGTGGTACCCTGCACAGGTATATAAAGCTGATTCAAGAAGTCCTAAGTGATTAGTTGAAAATTGCAGCACCTGGCTTGGGCTACTTCTCTAGGAGATGGAGGTCAGTGAGCTCCCTGAGCACCCCTCCCCCAACACACACACACACACACACACACACACACACAATATATAGCAGGTCATTGTCTCTGCTGATGGCTGCCCACCAGATTTAAATGTCAAGACCCTATGGCTAGAGTTACACTCCTTGCTGCTAGGACCTTTTACCAAATGGATAGGATATACTTACCAACTTCACTTCAACAACTACGTTTGTACCTAGAGGTTAGTGCTGCTGTCAGCTTCAGTCAAAGAAGTTTCATTTTGTAACAGTAACTGCAGAGACTCCACATACCTGATTAAAGTACTAAGGAATACTTGATGGTTGGATAATCTGTCACAGATAGGTCATCCACATCATCCCCTCCACAGCTTGGGGAAAACTATGGAAGAAGGGTAGAAAGAAGGCAAGGGCTATAAGAAAGGCAGGCAGTGGTGAGGAATGCAGATTTCTGCTCATGACATGGCTATTGAATGCTCCACATTACAGCAACTGTGCTGGCCTGAGCCAGAGAGACACCCAGTTGTGGGAGCCGACGTTCTGTTGGTAGGGGAAGTGGGGCATTTCCTTAAAGCAATGCAGTGACTCCTATAAAGAAGCCATCACTCATACTCCTGTAAGAAACCACAATACACTCATTGGATAACCCAAAGTCCTGCATCGGAAGTAGCTGAGAAGACCTTCAAGGAAGTTTTTTACACTAAAACATTAGAACTTGCAAAGTATTTATTTCTAGATAAATGCTTTCACATATTATTTTTTACCCTTTTTATTCATCTGCAAGTGTTACAAATCAGTTTTATCAAAATAAAGAAAAATGTTTATCCTCTTGCCAGAAAACAAATTAATTAGTAAAATCTATGCAAATAAATGAAATGTGGATTTTAATGGATGATCAAGAAATACAGTGTATATATAATAAATTCCTTCAATTTCTGTTCCAATATTATGTTTCT
Organism: Peromyscus attwateri; assembly: GCA_902168425.1. NCBI lineage: Eukaryota > Metazoa > Chordata > Mammalia > Rodentia > Cricetidae > Peromyscus > Peromyscus attwateri. The sequence goes on from CABHPP010144035.1 coordinate 28,524, forward strand.
AAAACTGTCACTGTCACTTACACTTTGTTGAACCTTGTGGTGATTAAAAGCAAGCAAACAAACAAAAAACCTAGCTTTGAATCTTTTTAATAACCTGGGGGAAATCAGAGACCTTTCTTCGTGCCAAAATTAATAAAATTGCCCACCAGGTGAGATCCCTGTGTGAAGCTAGGAGCTAGGGGCTTTTCTTTAGTCATGGGTTGAGTGATCTCGTTTTTTTAGTACCTCAAATGATTGTTGGTAAAGAACGATAAATTTATAATTGAAACTTTTCCCCTTTTCATTCAGGGTACTGAAAGGCACAACTGCTCTGCCTCTCTAAAGGCTTACCACACATCATGGAACAATGTATCCTTATGAAACATTGCAAGATTTAAAGGCTGGAAAATATTTGGTATTGCAGTTTGGCAGATGGAGCAGTGTATGCCTTTCTATTTTGCTTTCCTAGTGAGAAGCAGTGTCTGTATGTTCACAGGCAAAAGAACAATCTAGAAAAGATGCAGATACAGAAATGTCTCTCAGCCCCCACTGCAGACTAAGGAAGGGTCCCTGGAAGAGAACGTAAGAATGATTGCATAGGGTTAAAAAATGTAGAGAAATGATGCTAAACTAAGTCTATATCCTAAGCAGGTTTTTGGTCCCTGTTTTATTTCCTTGCAATATAGATTTTCTAGAGATAGAATCATAAAAAAAGATTTTTTTCCAGCAATTTCACAGAGAACAGAGAAAGGAAATGATTATGTGAAAGTATAGGTGATTTCAGACTATGTGATGCTACACCAACTATAGTACACTTAAATGTTTATTTTTATTTGTTTTGTAATTTTTCAAGAACCTCAATTCAAGTCATATAATGGTGTTTGTAAGCCTACATATTTGTACCACTGTATTTTGCAGACAAGTCATGACTGGAGAGTAAAGGACTTGTCTGTAACATCATGTTATTCTGTTTGGTTTGTGGCTTGTGCAGTATATCCATTACTCAGATAACTCTTTGTTTGTGTGTGTGTGTGTGTGTTTGTGTGTGTGTGTGAAGCCTTTGGGTGACTCAGCCCCTGTGCAGTCAGAAAACTGAAAGCACCTGAGTTCTGCAAATCTTCACTGTTACTTCTAAACACCACACCAGGTAAAGGAAAAGCACACCTTATTTACCTCCCCCCCCTTTTTTTTGTTTTTTTTTTTTTTTGTTTTGTTTTTCGAGACAGGGTTTCTCTGTGTAGCTTTGTGCCTTTCCTGGAACTCACTTGGTAGCCCAGGCTGGCCTCGAACTCACAGAGATCTTCCTGGCTCTGCCTCCTGAGTGCAGGGATTATCCGCCCGGCTTTATCTCCCCCCTTTGTAGTCTTTTGTTATTCTGTGCTTATGGCAGGCCCTAAAATAGAATCAAGATGGAATAGGATCTATCCCTTTCAAGTTTCTGGATTCGTATAACATATTCTATCACAGAACATCAAAGAGAATGGTTGGGTGGCAACAGGCAAGCAAGAAAGTGCAATGATTGATTGCATCTTTGACGTGTTTATACTTGACTCTAAAAGTGATCTGGTAATAAAGTCCCGACCAAATGAAAGAATTTGAAAAAGTTCAATTACTTTACTTCTGAATGAAATGATAGATCCCAAGGACTCTGTAAAGACAAAGAGAAATGTAGATTCATAAAATAACAAAGGAGAAAAGAAAGCACTGTCCAAGGAACTTTCTGTGGCACAAGGAAAAGAAAGTGTTCATACAAGAAATATCTCAAGTCTCCACAATATGCATTATTAAAAACCATAAATTCCAAATGCTATCTATAAAATTCAAAGAAACACAACTAAATTTCAAGTAGTATCTATAAAAGTTAGAAAGGTAGAATAAGAGATATAAAATAAAATGGGAAGGCAAGAGACAGAAAGCCAAGGAAAGGGAATCAGAAGGCAGGCCAGGATGAAAGTGAACTTGGGGAGAATGCTAGACAATGGTAAATACTACAGAGGTAATAAAGTAACTGGTGTTACAACAATAGGAAATAAATGAAGTTATCCTGCAGAAATCTAAGTTATTATTGAGATAGCCAAGTTTGAAAAAGAGTATCAGAAATCATGAAAATCATAAAAACTTAAAAAGATTAAGATAGAAAAGATGTGTTGTAATTGAAATAACAGGTTATACTAAAAGTGAAAGACTAATGGCGTGAATATACAACTTGTTTCTAAAAGAATATGTAATTAATGAAAAAGATCAGGAGGTAAAATGATTTTTCCTTGTATAATATCCTTAAAAATTCCAACTGTTTTAATGAAGCAGAACAACATATTATTATTATTGAGTGTTACAGATGAAAGCATTATTTATACATATTTTACGAAACCTTTATGTCGTGGCATTTTATCACCAAAACATAAAAATAACTAATGCAACAAGTATAGCTCGAACTCAGCATGGGACACCTATACTTTTCTCTTTCTTTGGTTTTGGTTTTCCAAGACAAGATTTAACTGGGTGGCTCTAGTTGTCCTGGAACTTGTTCTGTATACCAGGCTGTTCAGAAGTCTGCCTGCTTCTGCCTCCTGAGTACTGGGGCTAAAGGCATGTGCTACCACGTGCAGCAGACCTCTATTATTTTACATATTCTAACCTTAAATCCTAACTATAGCATGGAATATAAATATTCCTATAGTACAAAGGAAAATACTCTTGCATTTTTCTTTTACAGAAGTAAAAACTGCAAGAGAAAGCCTGCACACCATTACAGGAGTGCCTTGCCCTAGGCTGGGGATATGATTACATGTAGCAGAAGTCAAAACGTTGTGCACCTACCTCTGTATGATATTGACTCTCACATTCAGACCCAGGTTCCCTCCTTAAAGTGCCTTGTGGTTACATATTATATAGAGCCTTCATTATTTTATAAGAAGATTTTGTACTTTAGTAAGAATGTTCTTTGTCTCAAGAGGGTGTTGTCAACTATATCTAAGGATGACTGAAATTATACTCAGTGATTGAAATATATTCATAGCTCTTTTAAGAAAGTAAAAACACACACACAAACCAACAAACAAAAACTCCGGGAGGATGGAGAGATGGCTCAGCAGTAAAGACCACTGGCTTCTCTTCCAGAGGTCCTGAGTTCAATTCCCAGCAGCCACAAGGTGGCTCACAATCCTCTCTAGTGGGATCTGATGCCCTCTTCTGGCATAAAGGTGTTCATGCAGATAGAGCACTCATATACGTAAATAAATACATCTTTAAAAAAAAAGATGGAGGAGAGAACTGACGTCACCACATGTCCTCTGTGTCCAACACACATGCTGTGGCACGTGTGCCTCCACCACTCCCCCACACATCCCTCACACACAAATAATCAATACATATAAAATAGAAAAATATGATTCTTCTAGAGCTGTTGATGCATACTCATACAAAATGAAGACAGGAGCTTGTAACTCTAGAAGGCTGCAGATTCCATTTAGAAGCCAGCACATGAACAAAGAGATGCTTAGGACAACTGTTACACACCACTTGGTCCTAGACTGGGTGCCGTGGGAGAAATTAATATTACATCTTTCATTCATTAAAGTTACAGGGTTGGCTGATACAAAAAATAAGGTTGTAAAGCATGTAATAGTAACAGCAATGGACATTTACTGATGTTTTCATGTACTCTCGGTCTCAGGAGTGTCTCCCATTATTTTATCCATTAATTCTGATTATACAATACATTAGCAAGCCACATTCATTTGTTAGGCAAAGGGCATCAAAGAACATGACTAACCAGTGAGTCTGATGGAACTTATGTGCTTCCATCTGCTTGGAGCACCATGCTGGAGGCCAGCTTAGCCTTTTAAAGTAATAGGTAATGTGGAAGAAAGCAGAGATAGCTGAGAGGAAAACCAATGTCAATCAACAGACACTGAGGAAAGTCATCTTGAACCTGGCTGTCCAGCCTATTCCCTAACAGGTAGACATGAATACTTAGCAATCTAGCTTCACAGGAAATAACATAACTTGCTGCACAACATTTGTAATGATGGTGATTAGGGTAATTTCAAACCATTAATGTGATGTTGCCTGGTTCACAGAGTTCCTGAAATTAGCATCTCTCTTGATCAAACAGAAGCCATTTGTACTCTACCATTCATTGTCTCCTGTAAAGGACAGCTGCATGACAGAGTGCAGCTAAAGCCACAAAAGAGACTGCCTTGACAACTCAAATAAAGATGATGAGCAGCTGCAGTCACAAAATGCCATTGCTTGAGACTACTGATTTTGTGAGATGCCTGATACACAGCAAAGACCAAAGCAATGGACAAGAAGAAGATAGAATGAATATGCTATTTAAGTCATTTCAATCATTGGATTATTCCTAAAACTAAGTGCAAAAGAAAATATATCTTTACAATTTTTCTCTAAATAAAAATTCAAATTTATTTATACCCTGTGAGATGTTACAACCTGTATATTGTTTGAGAGTACCATAAAAGTAATTATAGAAAACTCTGTATTTTCACAGAATATTAAAAATAATTATATATGTATATATGTATATATAATGGTATCATGACTTCACTTTCCTTTTGCCATGCCCAAGATTGAACCCATGACCTTGCACATGCCTGCCACATACTCAACCACCTACCTGCATTTATAGCCCAGTTTCTACCATATAAGAGAAGTGTTTGAGTCACCTGGTCTCTGGAGTTCCTATTATCATGCAAGATTTTCTAATGAAATGCACTAAAACAGATTTACATATCTTATAGCTTATTTGGTACTAGTCACAATTCTGCCAAGTAGTACTAATGTTTCTGTAAGAAAATAACAGTCTCATAATTCCATGTAATTTTCTTCATTGGGAACCGAGTGGAGAAAATAGAATCTAAGCTCTATTTTGAATCCACATATCCTATTCTTTCTATTCTCCCATGCTGTCAGCTAATGAATTTGTTTACAACATTTTGCTGAATGCATGCATGAGTTTTAAGCCAAAGTTACAATTTGAATAAGCAGCTATTTATGTTTTGATTGCTAGCAGGATGTATTTATTCTTGTGTCCGAATGATACACTTTAAACTCAGTTCCAAGGAATAGAAGCCAAACATTTTTGTTATTTTATTTATTATTAATGAGGAAAGGTATACTGAACAGTGAACAATTGGTCACAGCCTGTAGGAGCTAAACAGGCAGTTAAAACAATCAGATATTCACTTGGAAGCCTCTGAATATTGATAATGACTGCAATAGGCATTTCAACTTCAGCAGTAGTGAAAAGAGTTTAGTTGATAATTATAGCTAATAGGAATATTTCCCAATAAAGAAGATAGAACACAGTCATTATTCTCTACTATAGCTGTTGTTGTGATCAAATCTAGTTGGTAGCATGGAAAATCTGTTTGTATAGTCTTAACTACTTCTGTATTATGAATTTCTTCCCCTAATGAGGATGAGAAGGTTTTAAAGTCAGTATTGGGAAAGAATCTATTATCAGTACCAACTTAAGTTATTAAATGGTTCTATGTTTTGCAGCACATTAAAACTGAATTGCTTATAACTAGAGGCTTTAGGGAAGAGACTGAGAATCCTATTTGATAGAACCTGAGTAAAATAATTTTAGCATCCTGATTGGCTTCATGAAATAACTTCTTATGTCTTTTCTGACCTGGATATTCTTTGTTTATTTTTTTTTAAGTAATGCTTCATGTTGCTTATATATCTTCACCTGGAAAAATAACCTCTAAAAATCATTTTAGTCCTTGGAAATTAAGTTTTCACACTAAAGGCTTTGTGTAGATGGTAAAATAACCTACTATCCTTTTGGACCTTACAGAAATGGTAACTTGGTTGGCAGCCTTGGCTGAGGTGGAAGCTGTATCAGAGGTTGTTTTCTGGGGCTAGAGGAAGCTTCATCAAGTGTGGTGGTTGGGATGAGAATGTCCCCCATAGATTTTGGTGTTTGAAACTTGGTCCTCAGTTGGCGGCACTATTAGAATAAGTTTAGCAACTGTTACCTTGCTGGAGGTAGTATGTCACTAGAGGCAGGCTTTAAGGTTTTAAAGCCATGTGCCAGGACACTTTCTTTACCTCCCGATTGTGTTTCAGCTTGGGAGTCTCTAGCTTTCTCCTCTTACAGCCATGTTTTCACTCTTCTGTCATGGATTCCAAGCCTCCTAGACAAATCATTTTTTTTCTACTATCTTACCTCATTCACAGTATTTTATCATAGCCATAGAAAAGTAACTAAGATATCAAGGATAGATTCAGACTCAAGAAAAAAATGGCATAGAAGATGAACACAGCACATGGAAGGCTGGAAACAGTTGGTGTTCGAAGGTGTCTAGGATTCAGTGGACTGGAAAAATCACTCTAATGACCGGTGCTATGAGGCATCTGAGAGGTACATAATGGGAGAAAGCCTTAGATTTACAAATCATCAGAAATAATGCACTTGAATCTTATGCTATGACTACTTATTTAGTGAAAAGGTTGGGGAATATAATTCAATCATGTATTATCCACAGAAATGGAATACCAATAGAAGAGAAATCATTTATGTTCAGGATAATACCTAGTAAATCAGCATGTTTTAGTTTACTATAATCTGAAATGTCAAATAGTACTAAGAAAATGTTTACATTTCATAAAATTATTGCTCTGAAGGATAATTACATTTATTGCAATCTTGATATCATCATCATTCTGTTAGAGCAATTAGTCCACATGGGATACTGCTTCTGCTAGAGGGAGTATAATATCAAAAAAGGAAATTCTAAACATTTATAAGATGTAGAGAAATTATGACATTGATACATTGCTAGTGGGAATGAAAAATGTTGGTCAATGAATCATAAAGAAAGAGTGTGGATGATTCCTTACAAAGTTAAACACAAAGGTACCTTTTGATAATTCCATCCCACTACTAAGATATGTCCAAAGGAATTTAAAACTTGTAATCAAAGAAATGAATGTCCACAAAGTGTTTACAGTTATAAACATTGGCACTACCTGTGTATTTCTGTGTGTGTGTGTGTGTCTGTCTGATAGAATAGAATATTAGTCATTAAGCAAGTGTGTAAGCAGAAAAGAACGGGATTCTATTACATGATGTTTAATAAAAATTGTTTCCATTCCCCAAAAAATGTTCACAAATTTCTGGTTGATAAGAATGCCTTTCAAAAAGCACAGGGAGAAATAGCCAAACTAATGGAAACACATGAACTATGAACCAATAGCTGAGGAGCCCCCAACTGGATCAGGCCCTCTGGATAAGTGAGACAGTTGATTAGCTTGAACTGTTTGGGAGGCTCCCAGGCAGTGGGACCGGAACCTGTCCTTAGTGCATGAGCTGGCTGTTTAGAACATGGGGCTTATGCAGGGACACTTTGCTCAGCCTGGGAGGAGGGGACTGGACCTGCCTGGACTGAATCTACCAGGTTGAACTGAATCCCCAGGGGAGTCTTTGCCCTGGAGGAGATGAGAATGGGGGGAGCCTAAGGGGAAGGTGGGGGGTAGGGAGGGGGGAGGACAGGGGAATCTGTGGCTGATATGTAAAATTAAATTAAATAATAAAATAAAAAAATTTAATGTCAAAAAAAAAGAATGGCTTTCAAATTCAAAACAAATCCATTAGATAACAGTTTAGTTTATTCTAAGAAAATGACCTGTTGTGCAGGCCCAAACACACTGAAGAAGAGTTGTCATCAGAGATACTATCAGGTAGAAACACTTTAGAAACCTATGAGCACATGGAAAATCAGTTAAATAGTAATAGGTAGAAATCTAATTTTGTATTAGAGTAAATAGTTGCCCTTTGCAGTCAAACTATACTATTGAGTAGATGATATGCTAATATGAAATGTACTTGGGAAGGAATTGCAATTATTGATGAACAAAATATAGATAAAGGATGTATAATGTAGATTTAAAAGTTTAAATAATGATGCAGAGTAAATGGTAACCATCATAATGTTCTAAGTTAGTCATGAAGCTTGAAAATGGAAGAAAACTAAGTTTGATATAGAGAATTGATGTTGCAAGAATACAACAACCTCTTAGGAAAATATAGCATAAATCTAAAACAAGGACTTCACATATGTGCTATACCAAATAATTTTAATGATCAAGCATAAAAGTAGTAAATTATGGCAGAAAATGTATTATAGTTAAGAAAGGAAGAAAAAAATAGATGTTTGCAGAAGTATTCCTTACAGACTTTTAGCACCTGAAGGTTTGGAACTACAGACAGCACAAAAGAAGGTTATTCTGTGCCCACTAGATGGAGTATGATACAACCAATTTAGAGAGTCAAGATATGTTCAGAAATGGCATTGATCCTAAAAACAGGTTAAAGTAACGTGTAAATTATTCTAAGAATGTACATTACCTTAGGCATAAAGATTTCAAAGTTTAATGTTGGAATTATGTCATTTCCTGCTTTGACTTTTTCTCTATGTTTTAGTAAGAACAAAAATTAATTTACACTTCAAATATGTGTAAGAATCAATTCACCTTTTCAGAGAAAAATATTGTTCATCAATAAAACCGTCCAAAACAGTTACTAGGTAAGAAATGGAAAGGCTAATTGTAAAGACATTAGTATTTTTATGTTATTTCCAGCACTGTGGAGATGGAGACAGGAAAACATGGTGTTCAAGGCCAATCTTACCTACATGTGTGTGCCCTTGTCTCAAAACAGCAAACGTAACAAAATTTCTAAAATGTTTTTGAAGTTTATTCTTGCTCATGGTCCTTCACTGATAAACAATCTTTCAAGAATTTGGCTCAGAGTGTTGTGATCTTTATAATGGCATCTATGATCTCACTAAAATTTATGAAGAAATACTCCCAGGAGTGTTTTATCAGCCAAACCTAATATAGTCATAATGGTGAAACATTTTCTATCTTACTGCTGTGGGATGTTCTGTATGTTAAATGTGTTGCTCTGATTGGTGAATAAATAAAACACTGATTGGCCAGTAGCCAGGCAGGAAGTATAGGTGGGACAAGGAGAGAGGAGAATTCTGGGAAGTGGAAGGTTGAGGGAGAGAGACACTGCCAGCCGCAGCCATGGCAAGTGAGATGTAAGGTACCGGTAAGCCACGAGCCACGTGGCAACTTATAGACTAATAGAAATGGGTTAATTTAAGATAAAAGAATTAGATAGCAAGAAGCCTGCCACGGCCATACAGTTTGTAAGCAATATAAGTCTCTGTGTGTTAACTTGGTTGGGTCTAAGCAGCTGTGGAATTGGCAGGTGAGAGAGATTTGTCCTGACCTTGGGCCAGGCAGGACTGCAAAATCTCTAGCTACAATCTTAGTCTATTTATTCTTAAAAAAAAAATACTACAAACTCCATGTCAGAAAGCAACAGGTTTTTTTTTTCAGTCTCATAGCTTGATTGATCATATCTTTAAATAATTCTCCTCTTACGGATTTTTTTTTAATAAATCATCTTTTATTTTTATTATTTATTTAAAAGGGGAACTTTGGGGGAATCAGAGACCAATTGACAGGCATTAGCAGTCTCTATCTAAAATGTGGGTACTGGGGATTGAACTCAGATCTTCAAGCTTGGAAGAAAATTACTTTATGTCCAGAGCTATGTAACCACTACCATTTTGGCCTCTGTGTGTGTGTGTGTGTGTGTGTGTGTGTGTGTGTGTGTGTGTGTGTGTGTATGTGTGGCTGCTTTTAAATACAAGATAAGCTAGAACTGAGATCAGCTGTGTAAGCCTGATTTATTTCCAAATAGTCTTTCACCCCAGGCTTCTTTGAAGAATGAATAGGCCAGAGAACTGTTTCAAAAAGATGAGAAAGGATGCAAACAACGTTTTTGTCAAGGGAGGAGTACCACAGAGGTCATAGGTGTTACTTCTGTTACATAAAATTCTTCAAAGGAAACCTTCAGGACAGCCTGAACTTAAAGGTTGAAATGAACAACTTGATATGCCATGTGTAGGCACTTTGCAAAGCAACAGGCCCTAACAGATGCAATGCACTGGGAGGCAGGAGTCAAACAATTTATCACACATAAGTTGAAACCAAGATGATGGATATACCTATAAGGTAGTGAGGTGAGCAATGAAATCTGATTATGTGGCCAGAAATAAAAAGAATTACCAATTTGAAAGAACCTCAGAAAATCTTGAACAGTGTGATAGCTAGTAGTTTTTCCTTTTTTAAAAAATTATATTACAACTATGAAAAACTCTGATAAGTACATTGAAAGTTCCAGTTGATTTCTATGAGGTGCAACACTTTATTAGTAGTAGTATTATTTTACTTTCCTCTTTATTTTTAGATATTTTAAGTCAAATGTAGAAATCTACTTTCCTCTTTTCATTTCCCTCCTTTTGCCCCTTCCCAGCCCCCTCCCTCCCCAACTTTTCAAATTTCACACTCCACCTGTAGTGAACTTTCCTTCGGGCCACCAGCTTGCTCCCAAATAAGTACATGGCGACTAATTATTAATTACAAAATCTCAGCCTATAGCTTAGGCTTGTTCTCAACTAGCTCCTATAACTTAAATTAACCTATTTATATTAATCTATGTTCTATCACGTGGTGTTACCTATCTGTGGTGATATTTTATTTGTGATGTAATGTGGTGATATTTTATTTGTGCTTTGATAAATAAAGCTTGCCTGGAGATCAAGGAGAAAAGGCCAGCCATTTTAAGTAAACAAAGTCAGGCAGCACACACCCTTAATCTGATCATTTAGCAAGCAGGGTCTCTGTGTGTTCAAGGCCATACTAGGGAACAGAGCCAAGCATGGTGACATATGCCTTTAATCCCACTACCAACCATAGAGACCTGGAGGTCTGTACAGACAGGCAGTGACAAGGAAGTGAGGTAGCTAGGCTAAAAGCCAATGAGAGAGCAGAAAACCTAGGCATATAAAGGCGTGGGTAGACAGGAAGTAGCTCACATTTGGAAGCTGCAGAGTTGGTGAGGTAGGTTGGCTGGTGGCTCTCACTATTTCCCTGATCTAAGGCTTTCACTCCTCTATTTGGCTCCATGTTTTTTATTTAATAAGACCATTTAGAAATTCATCTATCTTTCATCTTGGACCTCCAGTTTCCTCTCCTTATCTCCTGGCATCTCCTGTGCACCTTGATTCCTCCTCCTTTTCCTTTCAATCTCTGGAAGTCCCGCTTCTACCCCTTGCCTACCTATTGGCCGCTCAGCTTTTTATTATACCAACACAGCAAATACATCTTCACTTATTGTACAAATATCCCACAACATTCAACCTAAAATTAGTAGCCTCTTCCCCCAACAAGTATTATTGTTACATACATGTTCAAAAATATATTAGTACTACTGACTGAATCTTGTGGTTTTTGTTGCTTGTGCATATGTAGTTTTGAAGATAATGACTCTGTATCAGACAATAAGGAGTCTCATCCCTTGGAATGGCTGATTCTCCTTTTTTCAGTAATCACTGGTTGCCTGTAATTCCTTGTCTACAGGTAGGGGCCTATGAGACTATCACACTTCCACATTAACATGTCTATTGATAGTTCCATTGTTCAGACCTTGTTTGTACAGTCATTTCTGTGAGAGACTGTTTTTGAAGACTTACTGGTGTTATACTTCTAACAGTCTTTCTGAACCCTCTTCCATGATGTTACTTAAGCCATAGACACAGGAGCTGTGATGTAAATGTATCAACTGGTATTGGGATCTTCTTGATCCATTGATCCTCGTATTATGTACAATTGTGGTTTTCTCTGATAGTCTACATTTGCTATAAAGAGATGCTTTTTTGATGAGGGGTAACACACACACACACACACACACACACACACACACACAAAGATTTGGAATGTAGCAAGTAGTTACAGTGATCTAGCAAAATGACAATTGTAGTTTCTTTTTTTTTTTTTTTTCTTAATATCTGAAGTTTCCATAAAATGTTTAGTCTTTTTTTTTTTTTTTTTTTTTTTTTTTTTTTTTTTGAATTTATTTTATTTTATTTTACAATATAATTCAACTTTACATATCAGCCATAAATTCCCCCTTTCTCCCACCCCCCCTCCCCCCCCCCCCCCCCTCCCCCCCCCCCCTCCCCCCCTCCCCCCCCCCTCCCCCCGGCCCACCCCCCATTTCCATCTCCTCAAGGGCATAGACTCCCCCGGGGATTGAGATCGACCTGGTGGAGTCAGCCCAGGCAGGTCTAGTTCCCTCCTCCCAGGCTGAGCCTAGGGTCTCTACTAAGACCCAGGTTTCAAACAGTCAATTCATGTACTGAGCACAGGGCCCGGTCCAAATGCCTGTATGCCTCCCAAACAGATCAAGCCAATCAACTGTCTCACCCATCCAAAGGGCCTGATCCAGTTGGGGGCCCCTCAGCCATTGGTTCACAGTTCATGTGTTTCTATTCGTTTGGCCATTTGTCCCTGTATTCCATCCATCCCTGGTCCCAACAACTCTTGATCACATAAACCCTCCTCCTTCTTGCCTATTGGACTCCCGGAGCTCCACCCAGGGCCTGACTGTAGATATCTGCATCTAGTTCCCTCTGTTACTGGATGGGGTTTCTAGCACGACAATTAGGGTGTTTGGCCATCTTATCACCAGGGTAGGTCAAATCGGGCTATTTCTCGACTATTGCCAGCAGTTTATTGTGGGGGCATCTTTGTGGATTTCTGTGGGCCTCTCCAGCACTTTGCTTCTTCCTATTCTCATGTGGTCTTCATTTATCATGAACATTCCTTATGTTCCCTCTCTGTTCTTGATCCATTTGGGATCTCCTGCTTCCCCAAGTTCTCTTTCTCTCGCCCCTCGCCCCTCATTATGTCCAGATTGTTCATGTAGATCTCCTCCATTTCTCTGTCATTGGGCGATCCCCGTGTCTTTCTTGGGGTCCTGTTATCCAGGTAGCCTCCCTGGTGTTGCGAGTAGCTGTCCAGTCATCCTTGTTCCACAGCTAGTATTCTCCTATGAGTGGGTACATACCATGTTTGTCTTTCTGAGTCTGGGTTACCTCACTCAGGAGGATTTTTTCTAGATCCCTCCATTTGCCTGCAAACCTCATGATGTCATTGTTTTTCTCTGCTGAGTAGTATTCCATTGTATATATGTACCACAGTTTGTTTATCCATTCTTCGGTTGAAGGGCATCTAGGTTGTTTCCAGGTTCTGGCTATTACAAATAATGCTGATATGAACATAGCTGAGCAAGTGCCCTTGTGGTATGATTGAGCATTCCTTGGGTATATGCCCAAGAGTGGTATAGCTGGATCTTGGGGGAGATTGATTCCCAATTTTCTAAGA